>JAPMLY010000014.1:0-32500 GCA_026401115.1 Tetraselmis chui
GTGCGTGTGTGTGTGTGTGTGTGTGTGTGTGTGTGTGTGTGTGTGTGTGTGTGTGTGTGTGTGTGTGTGTGTGTGTGTGAGAATTCATATTTGGCATAATACGTTGTCATAATTCATATGGAGGGTGCGAGGTATGCCGGAATATCGATGATTGTAGGATGGCCTATCTTTAAAACAAAGAGAGGCTGAAAATGGCCGTTGTGTAAATAAAGGTCAGCGAAGGCAAAGAAGGGGAGGGTCAATCACCTTGGCGGTGCGGCGAGCTGTGACGCAGAGCTTTTTCAGGTCGTCAACGGTGGGATCCAGCTGCGTCTTGTATTTAGCGCGAGGCTGCCAGCGCTCGTATTGCGCCTGCCGCAAGAGTAGCCACACATCAATCAGGATCAAAGATATCTACACACACACACAGACACACATACACACACATGCACACACACACACACACACACACACACACACACACACACACACACACACACACACACCACGCATACGCACTCGCGTAGACACACATAAACACACACACGCCGATGCATAAACACACGCGCCTACACAAACACACACAAACACTCCCTCTATCACTCTCACACACACACACACACACACACACACACACACACACACTTCCCAATTATCGTCCCCAACACTGCACTTTCCACGCGGTGTTTATCTAATCAGAAACAGAGACATTAGGGCCTTCTCAGGCTGCAATACAATTCGGGATTCACAAAAATTCAGCCATCCGTGCAACGCCTGCTCAGCTTACAAACATCCTAACATTGTGTTTACCACAACTTGTTCTCAAACGAACTGACGACTGCATTACAAAATGCGGACTGTGTTATACATAGGACTGTGTCCATCGTGCGCGCTGTGCACATATGCTTTGATGTGGGCATGATAAGAATTGTCGATCTTTTACGCTGTGTAATGCATGAGAGAGTTCAGAGAGGTTCTGACGTTGGAAAGGGGAGGAAAGGGGGGGGGGGGGGGGGGGGGGGGGGGGGGGGGCACCTGCAGGTTCTTGCCAATGGTCTCCAGAGCCTTTTGGCTTTGCATCACCAGCGGGTCCACCCAGCACTCGAGGCGCGCGCAGGGAGTGATCTTGATGACGTCCGGCGGGTCGACGCCGATATTGAGGCAGAGCACGAGCGCGACGCTGCTCGTCTTCAGTCGCTCCTTTTGCCGCCATTTGCTCACCCCCTGCGCCGCCGCTTCCCCTCCCCTCGCGCCCCTCGGCCACCGGCTGTGCCGTACGCAGCAGAAATGCAGAGCGCACAGCTCCGCGTTAAAGCCGTGGATAGGGCACGGCAGCGCGGCGGGCGGGAGCAGCAGCGCGGAGGGGAGCGGCCCGCTGTCTGGGGGTGCGGAGGAGGGGGGAGCGGGCGAGAATCGAGAGAGCTCGTCCGTGAGGCCACTCGCGGAGCCGACGGAGCTGCCGGGCTGGGTGATGACGTCAGCGGGGACCTGACGAGGTGGGGGAGGCACTGGGGGCTGCTCGATATACACGTGCTGTGTGGGTGAGGGTGAAGGCCCCTCCTCCTCACCCTCCACCGCCCCGTCCTGCCCCACGGCACTGTTGTTGTTGCTGTTGCTGCTGGCCCGCATGAGAGGTGAACGCTGGCGTGCCGCTGCCCCAGCACCACTCTCGTTCCTGCTGCCTCCCCCCGTCACACTGCTCTCCTCGCTTCTCCTCCTCCTCTCCACCACCACCACCTCGCCTCTTTCTTCTCCGCCGCCCTCGCTGGTTGTGTCGCCCCAAAAGGGCGACCGCTGCTCGTCGGCTGTGACGGGACCACCACCGCCCGTGTCGCTGCTGTTCGCCTCGGCCTCGCTCTCGCTCCCCATCCCGCCCCTCCCCGCTCCTCCTTCGCTCCTTCCGCTCTCCTCCTCCAGCAACACCGCTCTCTCACTCTGCCTCCCCTCAACCCGACGCTGTGCCACAAATAAACGCACAAAACACAGAAGCCTCAAATACACAAGTACACACTCACACACACATGTACACACATACAACACAACACAAACACACACATGAACGCGCAAACACACATATGTACACACAAATACATACACACACACATATGCATACACACACACACACACACACACACACACACACACACACACACACACACACACACGCACGCACTAACACGCATACATACACACACACAACTAAAACACACACGCACTAGCACGCACACAAACGAACGGACACAAACATACGCGCACACGCAAATGACAGAGAAACACACACATACATACACACACACACACCTCCAAGCACACACCCACATAAACATATACATAAACACAAACAAAAGCACAACCACAAACATGCACATGACATAAACGCACAAGCACACGCGCACGCACACATACAAAAAAAAATACACACGCATACACACACACACACACACACACACACACACACACACACACACACACACACACACACACACACACACACACACACACACACACACACACACACACACACACACACACATAAGCAGCAGTAGCAGCAGCAAACGCGTCACAGGCGTGGCTGAATCCACACGAATTACAAGGCACTCCATGAATAGCACCCATATTCTTGCCTGTGATGTCCGAAAGAACAAAGCGCGATGTGCGTGGAGGCCTAGTATGGGTGTAATGGGACGCAGAGAGACGAAGATGAAGCAGACGAGACCGCGACGGCGGTCGACGCGGGAAAAGTGACGAAACGGAGCGGAGAGGGAAGATCGGGATGACAAGGTGTGGCTGACACAGAGAGAATTCAACGGGGCGGAAGATACTCGATGGTACAAGCGTGGGGTTTGTTGCTCTGGGGTGGGGTGTTGGTCAACCGGGCGGGTTATTGGATGGGATGGATGGATGTGGGCGCGACGCATCGCCGAAACTCGGAACTTAGCGGAAGAGTGACGGAAGGATGCGTCTCGGACCTGTCACCGCGCCGCCTGCGTGTACTGACGCTGCGTAAGCGGGCGTGAGAGAGAGGTGTGTTGGGGGCTGGTTTGGGTGTCGCTTCGCAGTGCAGTGGTTGTGGTGTTGGTGGTGGTGGTGATAGCAGCACGTGATGGGAGGCCGGCACGTGCGGCGACGGCGCTCTCACGCCGTCAGATGCATTATATATACAGGTTTAATTAGAGACCCTCATAGAACATGGCAGGATCATTTGATCAGTATCTACCTCTATCGCTAAAGGTTAAGTAAATTTACGGAGCTGTCTACCAGTAACTACGTAATGACGGGCGCCCGGTCCCTTACCTCGTGCAGACCCGGCGGGCGTCAGGGACTGCCTCGTGGGCGACAGGGGATGTGATACCTTTGTTTCGTAGACGGCGTCGTTATTCGTCTTCCCGGCCGTCAGCCTCGAGCCTCTTGCCCCCGCCGTGTTCTAACCGGCTGTGAAACAGGTGACCGCAATGCAATCAGTCGACGCGCCACTAGAGCAATAACCCTAGTTTCTGCTCGTTATTATTTAATTTGCGCGCCGCTCGCCTGCCTGGGTCGACATGACCGGAAGCCGCCACATCGCATCAGGGCAGATCTCCGAGATTGGACGTAGTCATGGTTCGTCATGTTCTGTTCAAAGTACTGTGCTGCTGAAGTTTTCTAAGAATATTGCTATAGAATTGCGGTTAATAATTATTCGTGGCGGCACCTACACACTTGCATAGAACAATGATGAGGGGGATAAATCATAGACAAGCTATAAATAACTAGTTCCTTGGGAGACTTTGAGACTTTGTGGTACACGTACCATTTTGGTGGTACGTGTGCCACACTAACGGGCCATCTTCGGAGCCTCACTCCGACCTGGAAAGTGTCATTTCCATCTCAAGGCCGGTTTCAAAGTGCGCCTTGTGTCCCCGTTCGCACGTTTTCGAAGAAAGCCAAGTCATTCGGCGCCAAGTCCCATAACGTCGAATGCCCCCGCTCGACCATAAATATTATTAGGAACATATTTGACGAAGTACGCGTCGACAAGAGACTGTACGCACGGGAAGGCCGTATGTAGTAAGGCTATGGATTAGCCATCGATTGTTTGTCGATGTTATTGCCATCAAGAAAATATTGCCACCGGATGGTGCCATCGATATCGACTAAGGCTAGGGATCAAGTGAATTTTGTCGGTGTTGATTGTAGTGATACTTTGAAACGTCGATGTTGGTGGGTTTGGTATGGGACTAGATCCGAGTATTAAGCAACAACGAGTACCCGGGACGTCTCGGGCTTGCCCTTGGTTTCGTGGGCCCGGAACCCAAACACGCGGGTTCCCACTCGATTCGGCACCATGAAACATAGGTACATACTCGTGCCGGTACCATAGTACCATATGTTGAGAGAAATCGCGCGATCCGAAGCCATGCATGCGTCAACACTCGGAGGTATCGAGACCATATTTTGAAACGTCGATGTTGATGGGTTTGATATCTCGGATTGTCGATGTTGATAGCGTTGATATTTTGGGATGTTTACATCGATGGCACATTTAGCCGATATTATCGCCGACGCATCGATATTTAGGACGATATATCGGCATATCGGGCTCTGATAATTGGTATTTTCTGAATATTTTGATAATTTTTTGCATTGATATAAGCACTTTTGTCATCATGTCGATGTCGATGTCACAACCTAGCACAAGGATGGCACCATTATGGGGTGATTATGATAATATGAACGATGCATCGATGGCTAATCCCTAGTCTTAATATGGACACACGGGCCAATGATGGCAACGCCATGACTACTAGTGAATATCGGGGATGGCAATGTTTATGCTTTTGAATATCGGGGATGACAATAATTCACTCGCTTGTAGTCGATGGAATGATGATGGCAGTGATTGTGCTATCTATGGTGTGGTGATAGGTAAGGCCTTACCATTGATGGCTGCATAATAGGAGTGGTCGATAAGTGCCATTTATTATATCGACAATTCCCGATATACATAAAAAGAGAAGTTAAGTTCAGTAGTTTCGCTTATGTAAACCAAATGGAATATTTTTTGTTTTGAATGTCCAAAAACTGTTGTACATGTTTTGTTCATACTTGAAACCTTCTAAAGTTCCACATATGAAATGTTTACGTACCATGATTTGTGTATATAATGGTTTCCAATTATTCACTAACAATCTATACCCGTACATATGTACACTCGTCCCATAAAGTCCGTTACTAGCGGGACGCATTTAATTACCCGCCACGCGCAGCCGCGATGGCCATGCAATTCGATTGGGGGTTAGAGTGGCCATGCAATTCGATTGGGGGTTAGAGTAATGACTTTCGAACAACACACCACGGCGCGTTGTTTACTGACGTGAGCACCTCTATCGGCACGCTCCGATTATTGTGGGCACACACGTTGGATTTGCGGCCGAAATTTTGCATGCCGAAATTTGTGGATGTTCAGGTTATGCACGCCTCTATGCGTGGCTCGGTGCACGTAGTGTCGCGATAAGCCTGGAGACTACTCGACATTGGCCTTTCAGCATGTTTGTATAATTGCACGAGTATCCGCCGAGTTTGTTGCGCCTAGCCGCCTACATAGCGGCAACACCGGGAATGGCACATCGTGTGTACTAGGTTTTCTTGCCAAGTGCCCGAAAATACAGCCAAGGAGCACGGGCTAGGGACCTATTGGGCTTGAGGGACGGTTGACATGGAGTATAAGCACCCTAGCGCGCGGATCGCTGGCCTTTCAAGCTTTCGCATCGTCGGGCGTGAAATATGGCGGGGAGCTTTCAAAGTACCCTAGCACGGGCCTTGGTTTGGCATGCAGCAAATGGCACGGCACCATGCCAACATGGGGCATGAAATGGGTGACGCCGTGAATAGAAGAAATATAGAGCGCTGTTTGTTGAGCGCATTGGCGGAGCGGGTGTGCGGGTACCACCTGTCCAAGGGTTGCTAGCCCCGCGCGAATGTGGCAGATTTTGAAATCCTAAAAACTTTAGTTGGCTATACGAGGGGCTGGATGGCATCGGACGGCGGATTTGACGCGAAAACCGGCCGATAGGCGTAACCTAGGTTGAAAACTTATATTTGCTTGGGGGAAGGGCTTCCATTTGCAACTTGGTTTGCTCGAATCGGACACCGTACGGCAAAGTTAGGCTTTTTTTAGCCTCCCAAGCTGTGGGTTTCCGGCCCCTATCCCACCCACGTCAAGCATCTTAACGGCACATGCCATCACACCCACGTGCTCCCATGCTTGCGGACAGCATGCTGGGATCATAAAAACCGCGTGTTGTGTCGCCGATTTCGGGAGTTTTCAGTGTTGTTTTCAGTTGTGATAAGTGTGGAAAATCCGAATTCCGGGGCGCCCGAATCATGGTATGCCCCGAAATCGGGGCTGACCCGCAAACCCTAAAGTGTTAGATTGTAGCCGTGACGGGCCCCATTTGTGCCCCGCTTCCCCCTTTACTTCACCGTCAACACAAGTTTCGGTCCGCCTTTTCAACGAGCTAAAGTACAGTTAAACCCAAAAAACCCTACATGATAAACACCTGCCCTACGCGAAAGGCCCTATTTCACTAGTAACGGACTTTATGGGAAGAGTGTATTTAAACGATAAAGAACAACAACTGGTTAGCGTATCTAATCGCGTCATTGTTATTAGCAAGTTACGGCATTGTTTTATTAGCTTGCGCCGGATGATACTCCTTACTTGTTGAAGCTTTAAGAATCCTTTCACATTTCGAATCATTGTTAATGTAAAATTTTGTTCATTTTTTCATGATTTTTCTTTTCATACATTCGATAATTCTTTTAGTTTTCCAATCATCCATCACCCTAATTAGTTAAATCGTATCTGATTGATGAACATGCGCATTACTGTCTTACGCTTCGCGTCATTTCTTCACTAAAGACATCTTTCTGTTATTGACATCCACGTGTGCGGCTAGGAAATGACTCCGTGCGTGCATTTGTACAACAAGTTAAAATCGACTCCAATAACTATCGTCATCATGATAAGGGTGTGCACTTGGTCATGCAACCAACTTGCAATTTTCGATAGTTAAAAGTACGGAACCGACAATGTATGGGGTTGGGGAAATTAATTTGTCACTAGCAATGCGTCCATTCGTAGAATTTCATGTTTAGTGACATATGTTATCATAAATATGTGGATAAGGGGCTGTGCTTGATCATGCCGCCAACACAGCAATGTGCATTCTTTGATTGTTAAGAAGTGATGATCCAAAGTGCGTTATCGCCATTTGATTTTTGTTCGTACATTGCAAGTATTTTCCAATCGGTCGTTGATGATTTGATGAGATATCGCAAATTCAGTACTACATTGCACATTTGAATTTGGCAAACATTGCGAAGCCAACATGCCGGATGATTGTCTTACAGCCACGCTGACGCATGTCGACGGTGGGCTATCATAATGCACATCTTCTTGGACTCGGCGTCATATAAGATTGTACGGGTAGCCCATTCACCCACTTTACCAACCACTAGTACTATGCAGTATTATTTCTTGACAATGGAAGAACAATCCACAGCCCGTTATCGTCAACTAAGCATAGGCAGTGCCGCGACGCTTCATAACAAGGCGTCACGTTTCTTACGAAAGCAAGATTTGGTCAATAACGCGCCTCGCGAAGTACCGGCCAGTCTCAACAAACCCCTCGCTCCGAACGACAACACGCCGAAGAAAACGAGTCGGCGGAGTCGCTTTAGTGATGGCCCCTATAAGACTGTGAAGTTGAAGCTTGTGGGCGCCGCTAATGGACCGCTGAGAACCCCCTTACACTTCCGTGATGGCTAGAAGTCCCAAGATTCATACGAAGTCGAAAAGATCTTGGCATCGCGCCTTGACCGCGGAGTGACGCAGTAAATGGTGAAATGGAGCTGAATCTCCAAGGCCGGCTGCATATGGGAGCCCGAGAAGCATATCCGCGGGACTATTGACTTGTTCATGTTGAAGGACTTCAAAGACGCCCTTGCCCAACAAGCCAAGATAAATTTTCCATTTTCGACCTTCGCGTCTGTTGTGACTATCGGCCTATGCGTTGAAACTTCTCCCCGTGAATGTTTCGTACTCGTGATGCTTCACTTTCTTTGTTGAGGCTGCTATCCACAATACATACACCGTTCGATGTTGCCTCTTGATTCATGCTTATGAAAGCACGATACCGCAACAAACTTTGTTAAACTTACTTTAGGATCGTGAATGTTTGCTAGTCGAGTAGCGTCTTTCCTTATGTACTGTAGCTTTAACGCCCGCTACCAACACAAACTACACCATTCGATTCGATGGCTGGACCCCGAAGTCTGAACTTGTTTATTTACATTGATATGATCTCGAGCAGGTCTGAGCTGCTACAACCGCGGTAGTCGGCGAGGCAGGAGATGATGTTGGAGGCACGGAGGTCGTCGGCGCTAACGAGGATTCGGTCGTCGATATCGTCGCCGTCGTCTCAAAGGCCGTGATCTCCGACGTTTGGGCTCATTTTCCTGCAAAAAGAGCGTCAAGGGCCGCATGAAAGGAGAATGTCGTCTCTGCGGAAAGTTCGTGTCCGCCGTCAACACGACCAACATGCGCACCCACATGCAATACAAACACAAAGACGCCGTGGTGAAGAAGCTTGAGACCAATCCAAGGGTACGGTGCAAGATTTATTGTGAAGCAAATGTATGTAGCAGCCGCAGTATTTTGCAGCCAATATGTTATGAACGACATTGATTTCCCTGTGTATTGTGGGTCAGAAGGTCCCCATCGGGTTGTTTGGCCTCGCATTACCTACCTCAGCGTCGGACGGACAATATTCTATGCATCCAATGGATGTAGATCGCAAGAAGGCCATAGATATTGGATTTGCCCGTTTGATGTGCAGGAGTGCCCTCCGCTCAGCTATGGAAAAGACAGGAAATTTCGAGAGTTGATTATGTAGCTCACGGGGGCAAGTAAGTGCGTTATGTTAACGTCGTTGTGAATTCATATTTACCGTTTTCGTTTCTTATTCTTTCTCGCCAGCAGATCCAAACCCCCATGCCACTAAGATGTGATGGACTGCCTCCTCTTCGTGTCTAGCGCTGCAATGAAGCCAGTGGCGGCTGCCATTCACAAAGATGGCCATTAAGATTGCTTTGATCTTTCAATATCCGGCGACATTTGGTCATATAATGGTATTTCCATTTTGGCTATTACGGGGTATATGATAACGAGAACATGGACATTGAAGAAAGTGTTTCTACATGCCTGCCCCTTCTCAAAGATGCCTCACAACGGCGATACTATCCAACGTGAAACGATGTTGGGGTTGGTGAGCTCGTCATGCATTATGCATATTTGTATTGAGTTTAGGGTTTCTGCTATATGTGGCGTGTTTGCTTAACTTTCGGCGATTGTTGTGATCCATGTGGAGTATGGGGCTGCATATGCACCAAAGCTTGTCAGCAATCACGTTCATGGCTGCACGTCATACGAGGGGAGCAATATGCTCAAGGCCTGGAAGATTTTCGTGGGAGCCGGAAGTGTGTGCCACATAGAAAAACCACTCCGAAGACAACTGTCTCACGAGTGATTGACGCGATGGCTCTTGTGAACTCCATCAAGGGCATCATCGCACACTTTCATCGCTCAATCAAGGTAAAGCCATTGCACTACTCCAAATGCTATATGTATGGTGCATATTTACTTGATGTATGACTGTGTGTGTTATGATAGGGTTGGAACCACTTCTTGGACTGGGGATCTTCATTGATGGGTGGAGAAAATTCCACGAAGCCTCCAGCCGGTGATGAGACAAGATGGGCTGGTGCCATCTACATGTTAGACATGGTCGTGAAGTACAAGGTGATAATAGAGGCACACGATACCAACCCGGCGGAGGACACATGTGAGAGCCATGACGGGTCAAGGTACGGCGACCACATGCTTGATGAAGATTATTGGGCACATGTTGAAGAGCTGGTAAGTGTCCTAATATGTGCACACAATTAGGTGTCTTTCATTTTTCATATACATCTAAAGCAACTGCCTCATTCTAATAAAATCCATACCATGTAGTCTTTTGTGATGCAGCCGCTCTCCATGTTCATCTCGTTGATGGAGCAGACGTCCATGCCGTCAATGTCTTATGCCATTCCCATATCTTTCAAGATGCTGGCCTTCCTAAACCACGAGTGGCCTTCGTCGACCGTGAGGCAGGAGTAGAGACAATGCAAAAGGTCCATAATGATGTCATACTTATTGTTAGATGACATAGCTATTTGATATGTATTATCATTTTCTCACCCATTGCCGCTGAATTCATCGTTGCATGGGGAAGACTTGGGACTGATTGCCAAGGAAGTGCAACGTCAGCTCCGGAACGAGTTGAAGCACCGTTTGTTGTGAGATCCCCATGGTGGGCATGATAATGGACACATCCGTACGTTGTACTCCGGGGGAGTCTTGGCCCTACTATCTAGCCAATAGTGGATGTACTGCGGGAGCCCGTTGCTCGGGCAGTACGGGGGTATATGTATGAGATACATCCCCATTGGGTACCGACTTTTCGGCGCGGTACTTGGTTACGGCGTACGGCTCCGGACACGCAGGTGCCGGGTTCGATCCCCGGTGATGGCATTTCCGTGTAACCCTTTCACAGGTTATGAGCCCTCCGCGTATGACGCGGATTTGTACGGTTTGACCGGAGTTGATGGGATGGTGTCCATTAGGGGGAGTGTTGTGAGATCCCCATGGTGGGCATGATAATGGACACATCCGTACGTTGTACTCCGGGGGAGTCTTGGCCCTACTATCTCGCCAATAGTGGATGTACTGCGGGAGCCCGTTGCTCGGGCAGTACGGGGGTATATGTATGAGATATATCCCCATTGGGTACCGACTTTTCGGCGCGGTACTTGGTTACGGCGTACGGCTCCGGACACGGGTTCGATCCCCGGTGATGGCATTTCCGTGTAACCCTTTCACAGTGGACGAAGAGCGTGTTGGACATACTGAGGATTTAGTCATCATCACATGGTTGGACCCGAGGTGAAAACCTCAAACCCATAAACAAATATCATGTACCATGATCAAATACGTTTTGCCTCTTATGATCGTGCTATATCCTAGTTCTCATTTATGTATTTGCTTGTTTATGTATAAGAACTTCTCCTTCCTCGGGGCAACATATCCGATGCGCATCCAAGTGCATACGTGGCAAAGGCTTGCCTATCATGCGGATTGGTCCCATGAGGTGAAAGCACGTGCCAAGGCTGTAAGGTGTGAGTCTTTTGCCGAGGGTGAGAACGCGTCGGACGTCACAGCAAATTCATGGCTGACTCTGGACGAGGAGCCATGGTATAAAAAGGTGTGCACCGAGGATAGTGGTGAAGAGGGTTCTATGCGCCCATACATGTTCTTCCAAAGCGCCGAGCAAGATCACAATGTCCCTTCGCTTTCCGAGGTGGGCAGATAGATGTCTCTGCCTCAAGCAAGATAAATGACACCGTTCGGAGCGGAGACTTGCATCTTAACCTGGTGGGCAGCACATGAAGGCCAGTTTCCCCATTTATCTCTCATGGCCCGCCAAGTTATGGCTCTGCTTGCTTCATTTGCTAGTATAGAAAGGCTCTTTTTTGACGCTAGTCGTATGCACAATGATTTGAAGAAGTCTATGATGGATGAGACATTGCAACACACACTGATCGTTTGTAAAAACACGTAAGGTAGAATGAACGTCAAATTGATAATGTGTTTTATATGTGACTATCACTGTTATTTACATATTGTTTTATTGTACTGATTTTGACATTATTGTAATTTGTTGAATGTCAGGTACCACGACACATTGAGATGTGATCGGAAGGGCAAAGACGACAAAAAGTGCACATAGGAGTTAACTAGATAGAAGGTTGGTGACTTAGGATCACGTGATAGAAATTTACATTCACCTGAATCCAATGGATGGGAACTCCTCGAGCAGTTTTGTAACTATTCCTCTCATTTCAGTTTCATACTAACATTTTTCACATGTTTCGCATTGGTCCCGATGATAGTACCACACCCCACTATCTACCTTCTTGCGTCATGCCAGCGAGGGCATGGCGCTCTACCGATATCCCAATGCGAAATGCTTGAGCACGTTCGCACTGGGAAGAGTGGGTTGCGGAGATTGAGGGTTTGCTAATTTGTATGGAATAGATTGTATGGGCGCCCGCCGGCGGCGCAGCGGCGGCGGCCCCGGAGAGGGGTGCGCTCGCAGGCCCGTCGGCATCCCCTCACCTCCCCGTGGCGGGCGTTGGAAACCCCGTAGCCGTGCCAGGCATGGCACGGTAGGGGGCTAAGAGGGCAGACAGCTCGATCCGCGGGATCAGCATATGTCGGGAAAGCCATGTACAAAGGGCTTTTGAAAAAATAATTTCTGTGCAATACCGGCACCAAGATCTCCCGCTCGGGCCGTCCGATATGTTTTTCGCGGTCAAATAGTACTGGGTACAATCCTACCTCGAGGGGGTAGGGCATGTACAACAGGAGCGTTTGAAGGCGAGGAGGGTACGGCCGGATCAACGGTGGGAGGCGGGTGTTGGAGCTGGTGGTGGCCAGCCGGGAAGCAGCGCCATGAAAGGGCGCTCGCTAGCCGACGACCAGCCATGTGCCAGTCGGCCCTTCCCGGGGGTTGAGGCAAGACATGGCGCATGCCGGTGGCCGGTCGCAGACGGAGGAGCGGCTATGTGAGGCGGCGACGATCCTCATGATCAGCCGCCGCCGGAAAGCCTTGTACGGAGGGCTTTCTAGGAAACTAAACTGTTGCGAGACATGGTTTTGTGTGATAATCAAGTTGCTACACAGCAATGTTGGTCAAGTAGCATCGTGATAGTACGGCTGTGACTCAGCACTATGAGATGATAAGCCAATCAACAATAGAGAGGATTAGGTTGCTGATGGTGGCAAGTTGCTGAGCGTTAGATATCATCTAAAGGCTCAGAATATATGTTGGCGTGTGCTCACCACAAGGTGAGTGCGTGTCCTGTGATAGGCAAGTGCTAGGCACTTGCTGAGGGTGAGATGACATGCAGTGTCACTCACCGAGTGTAAGCATTCCTTATTGCCCCCTCAACTTTGACAGGTTATGGGCCCTCTAGCTTCTAGTTGTTGGAGTCATTTGTCTTGACTGGAACCTAGAGCTTGCTTCTTGAAGAGTGGTAGACCTTTGTGGTGTCGCACGATACGTGAGGTGCGGCTGGCTCACAAAGTGGCTGGCTCTTGCTTGTGTTTGTAGCTTTACTTCGATACCCGGCTGGTAGCGACTTGTTTGTGTCGCTTGGAGCCGGCTTCAACCCCCGAACGCCGACTCGTGTGACGTGAAGATCGGCTTGCTTTTCTTTGTTATAGCTTGGCGCTTTCTGGAATTTTATTCGCTTCCGGAGCTTGTCACCCGCCAGTTTCTTTTCTCGTGAAAGCCGATAGTGGTCCGGCTGAATTTTTGGAAAGGCATCTTACCACAAGTGTACTAGCACTCCTGTACGACGTCACTTGACCGACCTTCTGAGACTCGTTTCTGATTGCCTTGGCTGTATAGACTCCGGGAGTACAATTGCGTCTTCGGTCAGCCCTTTGTCGTCTCCTTTTCTGAGCCG
Organism: Tetraselmis chui; assembly: GCA_026401115.1. Taxonomy (NCBI): domain Eukaryota; kingdom Viridiplantae; phylum Chlorophyta; class Chlorodendrophyceae; order Chlorodendrales; family Chlorodendraceae; genus Tetraselmis; species Tetraselmis chui. The sequence continues at coordinate 13,594 of JAPMLY010000014.1, forward strand.
TGTTGCCCGCCTCTTCACCGGTACTTGGTGCTTTTCTTGTTGGCATTATTCCTGATTTTCTGGTTCTCTTGCGAGCGCATCCGACGTACCTGATATGGACTCCGTGAAACTACCCAAGTTCAGTGGGGAGAGACGAGATTTTGACGTGTGGAAGAAACGTTTTCGTGCATTTGGCTTGATGCAAAAGTGGGCTCCGGCTTTGTCGTCGGATGGTGCCGCTTCCTCTCAACAACAAGTCGACATGTACTCCACATTGATTCTTGCGCTGCCGGAGGACGACCTTTCTATTATCGAGAATGTTAGCGAGGATGACAAGACCTGCGGCCACACTGCATGGACTGCGTTAGTCAATCATTATGAGGACGATGGTATTTACCGGTGTACGGAACTATTGCAGGACTTGGAGACGCCGCAAGCGGACGGCGAGAGCGGCATTCAATATCTGAACCGGTTAGTTCGACTGCAACGACAGCTTGCCCGAGTTGGGGACGTCGTCCACGACCGGCGTATCATCATGTACTTGGTGAAGGGCCTGCGCAGCGAATACCACTCCATCACCGACACGTGGGACGTACACGACCTCAGCATGGATACCGTCAAGCGTGATCTTCGTCAAAAGGGCATGCGCATCGAGAGTCGTGCGCAATCACATTCAACGGAGCCCCCAACGCCTACGGCTTTTGCAGCGTCTCATGATGACTCAACGACTGAACTTTTGAAGCGGCAAGTCTCCGAGCTCCAAGACCAACTGAAATCTCTTCAAGGAGCTGCGACTACTCGTCGTACCTCATATGGCAGAGGCGGAGCGAGAATCTTTCGTGGTGTTTGCTATGGCTGTGGTAAGAAGGGCCATCGCAGGTCCGAGTGCCCCGTCAACAACACCGGAGGTAACTCTGCGCAAATGGACTCCCCGGTTGCTTTTCCGGCGGTCATGGACGTGACAGCCAGCCCTGCGAGGCCATTCTCCGAGGCTCGACACATGTTCGAGCGCGATGGGGAAACGTGGATGTGGTTGGCCGACAGCGGCGCCAGCCATCACATGACTAGTGTGCGCCGTGACTTCTGTGAGTATCGAGCGCTCACCGACCGGCTTTGGGTGAAGGGTATCAGCGCCCGCGCTGTTGGAGTGGGCTCGGTCCGAATCATTGTGAAGGCTGAAGATGGAGAGGAGATTCCTGCCACTCTAAAGAATGTGCTCCACGTTCCTGAGCTATCCCGTCGTGCGTCGTGGTCTTACCATCGACTTTTCAGCCTCACCCAAGCTCGGCGACAAGGTCATTCTGTGGTGTTAGCTGATCCCGTGGACCACCTTCGTCTTCATGCCGGTCATGGTGGTGGCGTGGTGGTTCCGTTGGAGCGCGCGCATTTATTGGTGTGGTTGCCGGCGCGGGTTGCTTCGTTGAATCCTACCGCTTCGGTCGCCACTGCGCCATCGGAAAAACGGTTGTGGCATTCCCGACTCGGTCACCTTGGCGAGTCGCAATTGGACGGGCTCTTGGCCACTCAGGTGGAGGGTGTGGCGTTTTCTGCGTCGGAGAAGTTGGGCTTCTGTGAGACGTGTGCTGTGTGTAAGTCGCACGTCCGCCGTATCTCTCGTGAGCCGGCTGACCGGAACGTTGGTGTCTTTGAGGTCCTCGGCTTAGACTTCTGCGGTCCTATGAGTGTTCCATCCTTGGGAGGACGACGGTACAGCTTGTGTGCGGTTGATTTCCGGAGCCGTTTCATGCTGCATGATGCGGTCCGCTCCAAGGATGAGGCTCCCGCCTCGTTCCGTCGCATGTTGACTACCATCCGTTCTCTGGGGCACACGGTTCGTCGTCTTCGGGTGGACAATGACACGGTGTTCTTAGGTGCTGCCTTCCGAAACCTCTTGGATGAGTTCAACATCGCTGTGGAGATCACTGCCCCTTACGCGCATTGGCAACATGGCCGTATTGAGCGGCAGTGGGGGACATTGGTCCCGATGGCGCAGTCAATGATCCGGCAAGCCGCGCTGCCTAAATCGTATTGGGCTTTAGCGATGGCCGCTGCGGTGCATGTCCGCAATCGTGTGCATAGTAGCGGAGCCGGCGGTGTACCTTTCACCTTGGCGACCGGTAGACGAGCTGATCTGAGCTCCATGCGGGTCTTCGGCTGTCCGGCCTATGTCCACGTTGACAAGTCTCAACGCCGCAAACTTGACGATCGCGCGTGGAAGGGTGTCTTTGTGGGCTATGCTTCTGAATCACCTGCGTGGTTGGTGTACAATCCTGCTACTCGTCGGGTGGTGAGCAGCCGCAACGTGGTGTTCGATGAGGCTGCAGTCCTCTCCATGGGGGAGAGCAATGCGGAGCAACGCAATGATGATGAAGAGGACAGCATCCCGCGCACCATGTGTAGCGAAGAACCGGATACACCTTCGGGGGAGTCGCCGCTACGGGAGTCGCGGCAGCATTCCGGGTCGACGGAAGAGGAACGGGACATGCATTCGGGGGAGACTCCACGGCCAAGGTATAATCTTCGATCCACTGCTGCACCACAGCAATGCGTACCCAGTCCAAGGTATAATCTCCGTTCAGCGGGCGCTTCGGGAGATGGATGGACTGCGGGAAGTGCCGCAGCTATTAAGTCAGCCAGCAGCCCGACCGTTCAAGAGCCGGTGTCATACAAGCAAGCGCTGAGGAGTCCCCAATCGGGGGAGTGGGAGGCAGCTATCAAGAGCGAGTATGACTCACTTGTATCTCGGAAAACCTGGACATTGGTCCCTTGTCCTGCCGGTCGCAAACTCGTAGATTCCAAGTGGGTGTTCAAGCTGAAGCGCGATGCCAATGGACAGATTGCAAGGTACAAAGCAAGACTTGTGGCTCGCGGGTTTACTCAGGAGAAGGGTGTGGACTACCACGAGACCTTCGCTCCCACAGTGAGGGTGATCTCTATTCGAACGTTGCTCGCGCTTGCTGCTTATAATGATTGGGAGGTGGAGCAGCTTGATGTGGTGACGGCATTTTTGGAGGCCGATATCGAGGAGGAAATCTACATGAGGCAGCCGGAAGGATTCCGTCACTTCGACATCAATGGAGAGGAGCGAGTGTGCTTGTTGAAGAAATCATTGTATGGCCTCAAGCAAGCTCCAAGGAACTGGAATAAGACCATCACAGCATGGCTAGAGGAGTATGGCTTTACCCAATCCAAGGTGGATCCCGGCATTTACGTCTTCATCAAGGAGGGTGAGCTTTATGTCTTGGCGTTGTACGTGGACGACAGCATCATCGTCGGACCAGCGGGTAGCTTCATCGTTGGGTTCAAGTCGGCTTTCGGCGAAAGGTTCAACGTGCAAGACCTCGGTCCAGTGTCTTGGTTGCTTGGCATGACAGTCGAGCGTGATCGTGGCAGCCGCACCATCAGGATTGGACAACAGCAATACGTCTTAGATATGTTGGAGCGCTTCAACATGATGGGCTGCAAGCCAGTGGGCTCACCTATGGCGGTCGATGCTTTGAGCAATTGTGTGGAGACGTCGACATCAAGGTTGCCTCCCGGTCTAGTGCCGTACCAAAGCTTGATCGGCAGCTTGTTGTATGCTTCCGTAAGCACACGGCCCGACATCACCATGGCTGTTAGCCACCTTAGTAGGTACATGTCCGACCCCTCTCAGTCACATTGGGAGCAAGCCAAGAGGGTGCTTCGCTACCTCAAGGGGACCGCAGAGTCGGTGTTGATGTACGGTGGCGCACCCTCATCAAAGCTGGTAGGATGGTCAGATTCTGACTACGCGAGTGATATTGGCGAGCGGCGCTCTCGCACGGGGTATGTGTTCATGCTCAACGGTGCAGCGGTGAGTTGGAAAAGCCAGCGGCAACAAACTGTGGCGTTGTCGACAGCGGAGGCAGAGTATATGGCGCTGACTGCGGCCACTCAGGAGGCGATGTTTTTGAAGCAACTACTCCACGAGTTTCACCAAGACTCCGGGTCTCCCATCACAATTCACGAGGACAATCAGAGTTGTATTGCACTCAGCAAGAATAGCATGACGACCGGACGCAGCAAGCACATGGACGTGAGGTACCACTTCTGTCGGGAGAAGGTGGAGAGCGGAGACATCGAGGTGCAATATTGTGCGACGGAGAACATGCTTGCTGATGTGCTTACCAAGCCATTAGTGAGTGCAAGGCATAGCAAGTTGTGCAATGCCATAATGGGATTGCCTGCGTAGCAAGGGGGAGTGTTGCGAGACATGGTTTTGTGTGATAATCAAGTTGCTACACAGCAATGTTGGTCAAGTAGCATCGTGATAGTACGGCTGTGACTCAGCACTATGAGATGATAAGCCAATCAACAATAGAGAGGATTAGGTTGCTGATGGTGGCAAGTTGCTGAGCGTTAGATATCATCTAAAGGCTCAGAATATATGTTGGCGTGTGCTCACCACAAGGTGAGTGCGTGTCCTGTGATAGGCAAGTGCTAGGCACTTGCTGAGGGTGAGATGACATGCAGTGTCACTCACCGAGTGTAAGCATTCCTTATTGCCCCCTCAACTTTGACATAAACTAATGTCCGTGCCCGGCGTCGAGCTAGTTGGGGAGCAGCACCAGGGAAGGGCGCTCACTAGCGCGCCGCTACGCCGATCAATTACATCTCCCGGGGGGAGGAGTCAGCTTGAGCGGCAAGGAGGCTAGTCGCGAGGGAAGGAGCGACAAGATCTGGCGACGACGACCCTCCGGGTCGGCGCCGCCGGAAAATCCCGTACGGAGGTTTTTTTGGAATAATTTCCGCGCGCCCGCGGCCCGCCGGATCCGACTACGGTGACCTACCCCCTCCCCCCTCCTCGACACCCACTACCCGGATAGACAAGACTCTTGCGGGGGGGCCCGGGTGAGCGCGGAGGCCCCAACCTCAACAAAGTCTGCTAGGTGGACGCGCGATCAGGCCGGACTAATCGACAGGTACCCGGGTTCCAGACAGAGAGAAACCGAGGAAATGAGCGGGGGAAATTCAGGCGCGGAGGCAGGAGCGCCAGTTTTTTCTATGTCTGTGTGTCTCGGCCCCCCCCACCTGCCCTCGAGATGACGGGGGACCTCGACAAGGAGGACCGTCGCGTCGGTGGACGCGGCTACCACCTTGGGACGGGGTTTACGGGATGCGACGGCGGGATCGACGAGCGACCATGCGAGGAGGGTCTTTTGCATGCTTTTCCCCTCCTATCTTCGGCATGACCGAAGTCACGCGGGAGCTAGATTAGGCTAGCCCGTCGTCCCTCCCGAACGCCGACCGGCCTTGGCCGGTCGGCACCCCGGTTCGGTGGGAGCGGGCCGTGTATCGTGAAGGTCGAGCAGCAGTTTAGTTTTGCATTTTTCGACAAGTAGATTTATTGTTAGATCTGTTTTTCTTGATTACAAATATAGTACGTTGTTGCTGTTTAGGCGGGGGGACTGTGACAATTACTGCGGTTGTTTACAGTTTTTTATCTCCCGAGGAACGTCGAAACACAGTGTAGTTAGGTGTGTCGATAGGTGTACCTGGTCGAAGAGACCCGGGCCCAACTTGCTAATAAGTCATGAATGGCGAAGTAGAGTGGCCCGAGAGACAGCGGTCGGTCAAGTTTGCCGGCACATGTTGTGGATAATTTCAATTTCAAATTCAATAGATTGTATGGGACACGTACTAGTGAGCTCTGCAACATTTGTAGTATTTTGTAATGTCGCAAATATATGCGCTTCCAATCGACTGCATGGATGGCAATTGAGGAATTGGTGACATCGAACATGTTGATGTTCATGATGATAGTTCGGGCCGATGGCAATGTCGATGCCGATACTACTAATCGATGATAGCAATACCTCTTGTAACGAAAGTATCGACCGGCAATATATTTCGCTGTGCATATATCCCGGCCATCAATATACCGTATGTCAGTGCGAGTCACGATTGGTCATCGATAACAATAAATATCACAATGACAATCATCGAAATTTGTACTATCATTGTCATCAGCATCGAAAATTGAAATTATCACTGCCATCAACATCGAGAAATCGTACCATCTGTAGCATAAATATCGAGAAAATCCAGGCGATCCCTAGCCTTAATGTGGAGGGACTATGCCCTTTCGAAGTGAATAACTAATATGCTTAGGAGTATCGCATAGTATGGGCGTCGGACGGGTTAAGGTTTTTAAACGTTTTGCGGGATGATGCCTACATGACGTCACATCGGTCTATTCGGCTCTCGTTTCAACTCCGTCGGATAGGCACTAACCGACAAAAATCTCGTCCCCTACGGCGGAAAACGGCCACTTGATACGACAGTGACATATGCGTGACCCACTTAGTGACATGGTTAGGTTGCGTTTTGGTCTGTTGTTGAGCGCTCCTTCATAATTTGCCTCAATGGCAAGCTCCCTCAAGATATTTTTCATTTCCCCCCAAATAGTCTAGCAGCGCAAGACCGTCGCACTATTTTTTTCCTCCGGGGGGGGGGGTTGGGAAGTCTAGGCTAGGAGGCGAGCTGCGACGGGAGGAGCAGCGATGTCGCGGACGGGGGAGCGCGTGGATCGGGACGGGACCGTCGACGACATGTGAGAGAGTTTATTTCGCCTGCCTCCCCCCAATTCCGGCACGACCGGAGTCACTTAGGAGTAGAGGACAAGTAAGCCCGTCGCGACAAGCGCCAACTGACCAGCTAGGTTGTTCAACGCTCTCGTAGGCAGCCGAAGTAGGCTTCGCATCGTGGAGACTAGCGATAGATATATTATTTTTCATAACTAGTGTACAACTTTCATTTACTAGCATGAATTTGACGGTATTGTTACTGCCATTTGAGAGGTTGAGATTACAAGATTCATGGCGTATATTCTACGATCAAAAAGGAACTCTAGTAGGCATGATCACATTGGCACCCAAAGACAACTACCGTTAACTCGGTGATCGTTGTAAACAATTTACATTTTTTCGATTTTCCTTCCTCCGGCTCGTCCACATGCAACGCATCTACAACAATAAGCCTTGAATGTTGCTTAAATGTAGAGTGTTCAATATAGGAGTGTTAGTGGGTTGAATATGGGTTGTATCCTATGACATTCGAGATGAAATAGATTGCGAAGTGCGGAGGTTATACGGTTGATACTGGGGGCTAGGTTTACTGATTAAACAAGCTTGGAAATAGTTGCCCCCCTCATCCCTTTCCAAGCGTGGCAGCGCAAGCACTCATGTTCCAAGACATATTTTAGAGACAGTGAATGATTTCCAGAAATGTTACAGTTTAAATGATACAATTGAGGGCGGAAGATTGCGGAAAATCTGTTAAGCACGCACACCTATCTTTGTGACGAAAACGATTCGAGCCACATCGACGCGGTCATTGCCCGTGATTGCGAGAAAATAACTAGATAATAGCAAAGCTAACTCGGTACTAGTTAATAAGGCTGAAGTCAGGTTAGAAGAGCTTCACCAATTTTTTATGCCGTGGATGTTCGGTCCCCTTGTGCGTGGCCCCCCACCGCTATGACTGAGACGGTTACAACCAAGCAAAGAAACTATAAAAGCGCCATGTGGCACCGCCGTGGTGCCTCCAAAGTCTAAACATCGCCATTCCAACCCCGTCTTTGAACCGTTGCTCGCCTCCAGCCACACATGGCCGTCAATATCCCTTGGCTAATTACTTTAGGCATCGATAGAATTGGCGTAGAGTTTTAACTGACTTTAGTCGATAGATGTGGAGGAGATTGCCTCGACAATGAGGACATGAGCTTAAGCCGAAAGCGACGCGGCTTAGAGAGCAGCGCATCGCTCCCTAGCGATGTCTAATTCATAAGTACTAAATTGAAAGCTTGCGCCATACTACACGTTTTGGTGGCACACATACCGTACCACACATTCTCCCGAGGCACTTGGATGGCCCTCGACTTTGGAATGGTCGAGGACCATGATGAGACGTTGGTCGGTCTCCGCCGCATGTATGCACCCCCATCCCGGATTCCGGACCTCGCATGTCCCCCTCCAACCAGCTCCCCTCTCACCCATGATGATGACCAAGACAACATACACCTATGGAATGCGGGGATGCTCGTGGTCATTGGGAAGGCGCCACGGATCTGAGTGCCTCGCGTTGATGGATGGCGAAGGGAGCAATTGCGCAACCTTAACTTCCCAACATGCGCATGTGGGTTATCCTCTACTCTATCGAAGAAACACTTACGTGATGCAATTGCTCTGTTCTTGGCGAGCACTAGTGGTTGGCCCTCCACAAGCGGACGGGAGTCGACCAAGACACTACCCGCCTCCGTGGTGACGCCCTAATGCTTGTCCACTCACGTATCGCAATGTTCTATATGTCGCGGGTTGCACATTGCCACGCCATTGCGCTGATAGCGGGAACGGTCGCAGCGCACTTGGGACATGTACACCGTTCGGTTTTCATAAACGCATGTGTCGAACGGGTGGCACATGCTATCCGTATCGGCCGACGTACACTCCCACACGGCAGCCTACTCGGCTTGGACTTTGAGAATGCCTTCAATACCGTGTCCCGCCTGAGCTTCTTCACGGAGCTAAACCAATCGAGCGGGTGGTCGTGCGGATTTTGAGTCTGTATATGAGGGTGTGAGGCATCCATTGTGCCGTATGTAGGTCGAGCTGAGACAAAATGCGGTTGGTTTCGAGGCGTGATATAGACATGTCTGCCGATACAACATCGAATATTTGCACATGGGCTACAATAGCCAAGATCGCAAATAGGCCAGACATAAAAACAAATGCACTATGCATCAACTCTGGCGACTACTGAAGCGGCACCAATTGCAGTTAAGATGCTTCGAGCGATTACTTGTCATTCTCACGCGGCGACAATGATATGTTTACATCGTTAATAGCACAGATATCGTCAAAGTGCTATACTCTCGCGGCACAAAATCGCAGCAAAGCGACGGAATTTGATACAGCATTCATCGTCGTGGGTACGTCATCAGGCGTCGCAGGGTCCGCTGAGAATCTGTAGGTTGGGGGCGGCATCTCGAAGCGCGGCGATGGCCGGATTCATTGTGGGTCGACAGTAGAGGAGGTTGAGGGAAGTGAGGCGAGGCGGCAATGCAAGCAGCTCATCTCCCGTAGTCGCGTCCACTCCGCCGCATCGCGCGAGGTTGAGCGTCTCCAGTCCGTTCGGCAACAACGTGAGCGCTAGATGCGTCACGCCGGAGCAGTTGGCGACACTGAGGTGCGTGAGCTTCGGAAGGTTTCGCAACTGATACAGCCCCCCGTCCGTAACAGCGGTGCTGGCGGCGTGCAAGGTGACGAGGTTTGTCAGATGCGATATTGCGGCAAAAGCGGCGTCGCTAATACAGAGGCAGCCGTCCACGTGGAGTGTCGTTAGGCTGTTCGACAACGATGTCAGCGGTGCGATTCCGCCGTCGGTGATATTGCGGCACCAACGGAGGCTGAGGGTCTCGAGACGCGTCAGGCCCGCGAGCGCTTGCACGCCCCCGTCACGAACCTGTCATCGGCCATTAAAAAAAAAAGTAACATCAATATGAGAAGGAATGGAATTTAAAATTCAAACAACAAAAATAAAACAACGTCCGGAAATAGGAAAACCCGTATCTATATTTTAAAACAACCATGAGAGGGCGGGCTATTTCAAAATAAACGAGATTTTGGACAAGTCGGCGTGCGGCCTCAAACCTGCTTCACCTCGTCCAGGGACAAGCTGCGCAGGGACGTGAGAATAGCCAGATGCTGAAGGCCTGGAACAATGGCGTGGGAAGCAGTTCGACGAGACCGCGAGTTACCGTATCGATATCGTGATGTTAGAAGAGTATATCAGCGTCGGAGAATGAAGTTCAATTGGGGTTTCGTTTCGAGCGTATACCTGCGTCGGTGATATTCCTGCACCAGTTGAGGCTCAGATGCTTCAGGGGTCGGGTGGCCAGCACGCGAAGTGCGTCATTGGTAATATTACGGCACCCGCTGGCGTCTAGAATAGTTAGCCGTTGAAGCTGCGCTAGACGCTTGATCGCCACGTCCGTCAGTAGCTCGCAGCCGGCTAGGGTTAGGGACGAAAGCTGCGGAAACCCGCATAGCACCTCCGCTGATCCGTCTGTAACCTTCAAGGACGCCCAGAATAATATAACACAGGGGCAAGCACAGTAAGTTAAAGCCGTGTGCTTTGAGAACGCAATACAGACATTTAGGTCGGCCACTTGAAACGCGTAAATCCGTCCGGCCTGACTGAGTGCGGCGGAGCGCCTCAAAAGGGATAAAACCCAAGACACTTCAAACCCTACCTTCCAACAGCCGGATAGGTTGACTGACGTGAGCGAAGTGCAATTCCGAAGGGCCACCAGATCGTCGCCCTTGACCGCAGAAGCGCAGCGACTCAAGTCCAAGGTGGACATACTGGTGAAAGGTGACCAGCAGCGACAGCCTCTTGCGGCCGGTAGTCTTGTAGGCCTCAAAGCCCCGCGCCCCGCCGCTATTGACTCAGCCCATCGCCGACACACCGCCCTCGCGGACCCAACATCAGCGGCGGCCAGTCTTTCAGCCAGGTGCTGCTCCAACACATCCGCTGGCAGCGCTTCCCATCGCTTTTCTCGTGGCGTCTCATCCTCCGCTCCACCCAGCGACGGCCCAGTTTTAGTCTCCTCCGTCATCGCAATTCCGGTTTATACAGGGAAAAAGCAGCGTTTTTATTCAGCCGAAAAACCCTGCCACGTACAATTACTCGTACGCGTGAATATACGGCGAGGTATCCGCTTTCCTTTGTCTACTATGCCACCGAAGGAGGTATCCGCTTTCCTTTGGCACAGCCGCACAGGCTCTCTCAAACGTCTTTGACGAGGCGGTTCGGGCTCGGGATTGTCACAGAGGTCCTTACCTCTCTTGGGTCTTCGGCTTAGACACTCTCTGATTTTTTTTTTTTTTTTTTTTTAATTTTGCTATATTTGCTTACAAGAAGAACCAGATGAGGACGGATAGGGAAAGTGGGAGGGGAAACAAGAGGGCAAGAGTGACAAGAGGATCACGGAATCCAAAGCACAGCAAAAGGAAAGCACTACATTGTGCATAAACCTAGCAGATTATACTAAGGAAACTCTTAAGCCACGCCGAGAATGCAACACATGGAGGCGACAAGCGGCGCCTCACGCGCCGCTCGAGGAAGCACGGGGACGCTTGCGGCCGATGGCGCGGGTGAAGAGCGCCGTGGCAAGAGAAGGCATCCCAGCCGAGGAAGAAGCGGCCTCCACGCCGTTCGCAACGGTGGACAAACCGCGCAAGACGTTGTCCGTGTGAGCAACATGGACGGCGAGAGAGACCTTTCGACGCCTGGAGGCCAACAACTTCCCCACATGCATCCCTTTAGATGCGGCTGCATGCTTGGCTAGCTCCGTCAAGAAAGCCGTGGCGTGGCCGCCGAGAGTACCAAGTTCCGCGACTTCAAAGGGAATGAAACGGATGTCGGGGCGACTCCTCATCCCCTCCGAGTACTTCTCGAACTTGGTCTTCTCAGCATGGCGGAGAGCGACTTCGGGTGACGGAAGGCTAGAAACGCCGAACAAACCGGAAACTACGGCGTCAAGGGCAAGTTTTGAGCCTCGGATGCCGTGATAGTGCAAGACACCCACATCCGCGGGGAGGCCGTCGTTACCGTTGGGGAGTTGAATTAACATCATGGGATATGTGAGAGCCTCGACGCCAACCCCGAGTGCGCCACGAACCTCGGAGATGATTTCCGCAAGGGCCGTCACTAACCAAGAGTGAGCGGTGTGGACCGAAGCATCTCCGCCGCATCGAGCTAAATGGTCCGCAAAAGCAGTGGCCCACGCATCGTCCGACATGTCAACACCCGCCGACGAGAACGCACCCCGCATAGCTTGAACCGAGAGATGGCAAGAAGCACAAGCAGTGGGGAGCGTAGAGTAGGAAGGATGTTGGATGAGGGTAGGCCGAAGGTGCGACAAACCGCGACGCGGAGAAATGCGTCGTAGTGCTCATGGAACTTGTCACGGAGCTCGCCCAAGCGACCCGCGAAGTAGGCGGGCCCGAAGCCAAAAACGCAGGGCGCCGTGGCCGAGACGTGATACAAAACGCCTAGACTCCGGCCGAGCGCGGTTGGAAAACGTGGGAACGAGCTTCGCGAAGCGAAGCAAGTTGATGCGCTCACTGATGTCGGCTTGTAGCTTTGGAAAGATGTCCGTGGCAAACGCAAAAAGGGATACGAGCGAGGGTAGGCCATCAAGGGACCGCGAGCAATCTGCTCGTTGTTTGATCGGGCTTCAGCTACGCAGCCTGCGCGAGCTACCGTTGGACGTCGCGGGGGAAGCATCGCTAAGGCTGTGGTTATAAAGGGTTCGGACTCGGCGAGAGCGTGAGAACCGCACGCAACGTCTAAGCGCGCCCACGACGAAGCGAGTTCTAACGACCATATGGGTTCGTTGTCGCCATCGTCTCCGTCCGGTGTACCATGCCTTCGGGACACCGCTGTGGTCATAGCGGTCGCCAACCGTCCGTACATGCTCGGCTCCATCGGAACCTCGTCTTGGGAATCCCCGCGCCCGCAAGCATCTTGTGCTGTAAGGAAGCGGATGGATGAACCCACAGCCAAACCGGCCGCTCCAACATGGGCCGCATCCGCCAAGGCAACTAAGTCCCCCATCCCTATGCCTCCGAAACGTATGGGAAGAGACATCTCAGAGCGAGTGTTGCGGGGTTGGCTAGTTGCGGGAAGGCCCAATATCTCGGCCGCCACATATGGGGTGGCATTTTCGGCGCGCTCGAGGAAGGTCACGACGGTGTCACCGTAGCCCTCGCCCCTGCCAATACCTCGGGGGACTGTGCGGGCAAAGTGTTGGAAGCGGCGGTTGCAATGTTGATGGATACAAAGCGCAGTGTAATAGTGCCGGTGAGCCGCTAGACCCCTTAGACGTTCGCCGCATGCCTCATACTTAAGGCCGTTTCGAGCACGTCTCGATCAAAATCCGATGTGCCCATTGGCCCCCCCAATACTTTCGTCCCTTCCGTGGAGACATTTACTCCCCGCATGATGTGGCCGTTGGGTAAGTTATCGAAAGCATCACCAAAACCCAAAGGGGAATACAAATAGTTTTTGCGGATGGTTACTGTGAGGCCGACGCTAGCACACGCCTCTGGCATAGCGTCGCCTATAGCCACGAGAGACGCATGGGGTCCCAAGAAGTAACCATCATCATAATAGCCACAAACAACGGATTCGTTTGGGGCAATCGCAGCCACATGTTTGTATACCCGGGAGGCAACTATTGCGAAGAACATGGCCCCGAGAACGCAACCTTGATGGACTCCACGGGTAACCGGTCCTTTAGGGGCGATAGGAAGTTTTATATCAATATTATTCGATGATTATTTGGTGTTTCCCTTTGCTGTGCCGCGGATTCCGTGCGACCCTCTAGTCTCTCTTCCCTCCTGGCACTCCCCCCTCTTTCCCCTGTCCACCTTTATGTACTGCTTTTTGTACTACATCTTATTAATTCATTTTTCTTTAACTTCTTTATGTCGATTTAATCAAAATGAAGGAATGGTTATCATGCTGTTAAAAAATAAATTCTTACAAGAAAAAGCACCGGAGACCACGAAACAACAAGGATGAGAAAAGAGGGGAGAATAACAAAAGCCTAAGCAGGAAGGCATGTTATCATGTTGTTCAATTGTTGTCGCGTGTATGTCATTTGGCTGACGAATCACCAAAAGCACTAGGCTGATAAATAATCATTTTATTCTAAAACATAAAAAAATTTGCACTACGTCAATACTACCATAATAGAAATATGCTCTTAACATTAATCACTATTTTGGCATTGTATTGCTTGTTCTTGTTCGATGCTCCAAGACATGAATTCGCTGCATACCAATTTAAACCACAAATGTTAATTACAAAGAAAGTAGTGGAATCCACCAGCAACAAGGGGGCATATACCGATAGCGAAGGCAACAACGAAGGCTAAGGACTACTAAGCCAGCGGAGCAGAGAGGCAGGGAAAAGCAGCTACACCGCCCTCGTGAAATCATAACAATTATATGTAATGCCGAATGGATATTAGGAATTTTTGCTTGGTGGCCTCCACAGCTTTTCCTTGTAATAAATATTTTTATATTAGGAATTCAGAGCCTTCCTATGCCGTCAATCATCCCCTAACACCGTTCAAATATTTTACCCATATTCAAGCGGCGATTGTAAATTTATTTAAGAAGCGGCGAATAGTAAGAATATTTAAACTCAGGACATTAGCAAGCATGCATATCCAGAATTATAATTAACCAGTATTGCCAGTATAGATTTCGAAAAAACCCTCTAATTAAAAAGAAAGTTGTCGAATCCACCAGCAGAGGAGAAAAGAAAACAGGAACTGAAGCCTGTGAGACCTCGGAGCATGCAGCAGCAGCTTTACCACAATTGTAGGTATAAAACATATGAGATCAGATATATATTATAATAAGGATAAAGCTTATAATGTATTTGTTTACAAGAAGAACCAGATGAGCACGGACAGGGAAAGTGGGAGGGGAAACAAGAGGGCAAGAGTGACAAGAGGATCACGGAATCCAAAGCACAGCAAAAGGAAAGCACTACATTGTGCATAAACCTAGCAGATTATACTAAGGAAACTCTTAAGCCACGCCGGGAATGCAACACTTGGAGGCGACAAGCGGCGCCTCACGCGCCGCTCGAGGAAGCACGGGGACGCTTGCGGCCCATGGCGCGGGTGAAGAGCGCCGTGGCCGGAGAAGGCATCCCAGCCGAGGAAGAAGCGGCCTCCGTGCCGTCCGCAGCGGCGGACAAACCACGCAAGACGTTGTCCGCGTGAGCAACATGGACGGCGAGAGAGACCTTTCGACGCCAGGAGGCCAACAACTTGCCCACGTGCATCCCTTTAGATGCGGCTGCCTGCTTGGCTAGCTCCGTCAAGAAAGCCGTGGCGTGGCCGCCAAGAGTACCAAATTCCGTGACTGCAAAGGGAATGAAGCGGATGTCGGGGCGACTCCTCAACCCCTCCGAGTACTTCTCGAACTTGGTCTTCTCAGCACGGCGGAGAGCGACTTCGGGTGACGGGGGGCTAGACACGCCGAACAAACCGGAAACCACGGCATCAAGGGCAAGTTTTGAGCCTCGGATGCCGTGATAGTGCAAGACACCCACATCCGCGGGGAGACCGTCGTTGCCGTTGGGGAGTTGAACTAACATCGTGGGATCTGTGAGGACCTCGACGCCAACCCCGAGTGCGCCACGAACCTCGGAGATGATTTCCGCAAGGGCCGTCACTAACCAAGAGTGAGCGGTGTGGACCGAAGCATCTCCGCCGCAACGAGCCAAATGGTCCGCAAAAGCAGTGGCCCACGCGTCATCCGACATGTCAACACCCGCCGACGAGAACGCACCCCGCATAGCTTGAACCGAGAGATGGCAAGAAGCACAAGCAGTGGGGGAGCGTAGAGAAGAGAGGATGCGAGATGAGGGTAGGCCGAAGATGCGACAGACCGCGACACGGAAAACTGCGTCGTAGTGCTCAGGGAACTTTTCACGGAGCTCGCCCAGGCGACCCGAAGTAGGCGGGTCCGAAGCCAAAAACGCAAGGGCGCCGTGGCCGAGACGAGATACAAAACGCCTAGACTCCGGCCGAGCGCGGTTGGAAAACGTGGGAGCGAGCTTCGCGAAGCGAAACAAGTTGACACGCTCACTGATGTCGGCTTGTAGCTTTGGAAAGGTGTCCGTGGCAAACGCAGAAAGAGGGACGAGCGAGGGTAGGCCATCAAGGGACTGGGCAATCTGCTCGTTGTTTGATCGGGCTTCGGCAACGCATCCGGCGCGAGCCACCGTTGGACGTTTCGGGGGGAGCATCGCTAAGGCTGTGGTTATCAAAGGTTCAGACTCGGCGAGGGCGTGAGAACCGCACGCAGCGTCCAAGCGCGCCCACGACGAAGCGAGTTCTAACGACCACATGGGTTCGTTATCGCCGTCGTCTCCGTCCGGTGCACCATGCCTACGGGACACCGCTGTGGTCATAGCACTCGCTAACCGTCCATACATGGTCGGCTCCATTGGAACATCGTCTTGGGAATCCCCGCGCACGCGAGCGTCTTGTGTTGTAAGGAAACGAATAGCTGAGCCCACTGCCAAACCGGCCGCTCCGACATGGGCCGCATCCGCCAAGGCAGCCAAATCCCCCACCCCCATGCCGCCGAAACGTATGGGAAGAGACATCTCGGAGCGAGTGTTGCTGGGTAGGCTAGATGCGGGAAGGCCCAATATCTCAGCCGCCACATCTAGGGTGGCATTGTCAGCGCGCTCGAGGAATGTTTCGACGGTGTCACCGTAGCCCTCACCCCTGCCAAGACCTCGGGGGACTGTACGGGCAAAGTGTCCTAAGCGGCGATTGCAATGTTGATGGATACGAAGCGCAGTGTGAGTGTGCCGGTGAGCCGCTAGACCCCTTAGACGTTCGCCATAGGCCTCATACTTACTTAAGGCCGTTTCGAACACGTCTCGAGCAAAATCGGATGAACCCATTGGCCCCCCCAATACTTTCGTCCCTTCCGTGGAGACATTTACTCCCCGCATGATGTGGCCGTCGGGTAAGTTATCGGAAGCATCACCGACACCCAAAGGGGAATACAAACAGTTTTTGCGGATGGTTACGGTGAGGCCAACGCTAGCATACGCCTCCGGCATAGCGTCGCCAATAGCCACGAGAGACGGAGGGGGTCCCAAGAAGTGAACATCGTCAGAATAACCGCAGAGAACGGATTCGTTCGGGGCAATCGCAGCCAATTGCTTGTATACCCTGGAGGCAACAATTGCGAAGAACATGGCCCCGAGGACGCAACCTTGATGGACTCCGCGGGTACTCGGAATGCGCATGGCCGGGCCGTGAGCATTTGATGAGTCGTAAACGTACAAGGTAGATGGACGGCCACACAGCATAGTAGCGACGCGGAGCAACGGTCGAAGCGCGGGATTTGCGGACAACTCCTCAAACAAGGGACGCCGCAGGAACTCGTTGAACGCGTTGGATGCGTCGCCTTGCATGTCCGCCCAGTCCGGTGAAGCGTCAAGCGCGGCTCGAACCATGAATTGTACGATCTCAACCCCGCCGCGAACGCCGACGCCAAATTGGTGCCGAGCAGCCAACCATTGAGACACTTCGTCACCAATTACGGCGAGAAGCGCGCGATTCGCGAAACGAACTAAAACGGAGCCAATTCCAATCGGGCGCAACGTCCCCTTTTGGTCGCGAAGTTCTTGCTCTTGTGCGCGTCGTTGTTCGGGATCGAGCTTGTCTAGCGGGATAAGTGTGGCAGAGGCAAGGAATGAAGCAACGCCGGGTGGAACCTCTGCGTTCACGATGGCTTCGGCTAAACCGGTGAGAGTGCAAGGGGAACCCAACGCGCGAAGACTTTCAAACCTCCAACCGTCGACGTGAGGACTAGATTTTCGAGGGCATCTAGCAACGACCTCCATAATATCGACTTCCGAAGCGCGGAGTTTGATACGAGGGAGGGAGAAGGGATCCGGCAACACGTCCGCGAGGTCGTCATCGTCTTGTGGGTGCAACCGTGATAATTCCTCGTGCACCCCACGACCACTTGCAACGGGGTTGGAGCTTAGGGCCTCCATAGCACGGCGGTACTCCCCAACCGCAGCTAGACTAGCCGCCCGGTTGGCGACCTTGGCCGAGACGCCGTTATGAAAGGGTTGCGAAGGGGAGGTGGGGTCGGTACCGGCCCTCGAAAGTGAGGTAGGTGGCGGTGCCCGCCCATTGGTAAGGGATGCGTGGGCGCGAGCGGCGGAAAACAATGTATCAAGATCTCCTGACGCCCAATGGGCTAAGCGGTTGTCACGGTAATCGGCGACCGGGTCAGGGGGCAGATGCCCCGCAGAAGTGAAATCAGCCATGGGGCGCAAAACTAAGCGCGGAAATAAAAGCAACGCCGCCCAAGCCGCTTCCGCGGAAGCCCCTTGGGTGGCCCTACCGCGGAAAGACAAAACGCAACCGACAAGTTCCTCGAAGACCGGCTTGACGAGGCGCACCACCGTAGGGGGGACGCCGTTCGAGGACGTACTAGATCGGAAAGAAAGGAGGTAAGACTCGAAGAAGGCTTTAAAGTTCTCCCCGCCAGTGGCCCCATGATTAAGGCACCATTGGACGGCGGGGGGCAAGGACTGGGGATGCGGCGGGGACGGCCGACCACGCGGGAGCGAAGCACCGTATGCCGGCTGTTGGGATGGCGTAGTATTGCGGTGAGAGCAGGAATGTAGGTGTCTACTAAGGCCACCGCTCCGAAAGTATCGTCCGCAAAAATTGCACGGCGCGAGAAGGTGGCGGTCGGCATCCACAACTGGGCAATTGTCGGGCGCAAAAGTGCACGTTGTCGCGGGGGAGTTTAGATGGGCGCATAGCGCTTGAAGGGTCGGGAACGACGCTGAGCAACTAACGCACCTCAAAGGAGCGGGGGGTAAAAAACGAGACGGAGTATGTCCAGGTCGTAAGGCATGCGAAGGCGCTTGAGCGTTAGTAGGTGATGATATCGGAAAGTCACCCGGAGCGGGGGCCATAGGGCACGACCTTGCCCCGCCGCCGGGCGACCGGCCTAGAGGTGGCGGTGGAGGACGCCGATGACTATGTCCCGGCCGGGTCGCCGCGGCGGACATCCGGGGTGGCACGTGTGTCGCGTCCTAATATAAGTAGAACACGCCGGGTCGAAGAAGGGGGGGGGGGGGGGATGTGGCTTGGACTATACCGGAAGTCGCCCGAGGTGGCGCTGTGGCGTGCCTTGGAGGGAAGATTCGCCGCCGACGTGGTGGGCTCCTCGATGCCGGTCCGTCGCGCCTCTAACCTCGCGTTGCTTGTAGTGGGGAGCCTTGGAGCCCGCGATGGAGGTGCTCAAGAAAAGAGCAAAGAAGCTATTTG
>JAPMLY010000014.1:37500-50000 GCA_026401115.1 Tetraselmis chui
CAGCCAACACAATAAGCCCCTTCGGTAAGGATGCCGAATCGTGTTTTATTTATTCACACCTCAATACTTCAATTCACTGTGACACGTGTTTCAAAACCCTATCCCATTGGATCCACTCAGGTTTTAATGAAGCTTTATTGGCGCGTGATTCCTCCACTGCGTGAACTAGCTAGTTTTCTCATCGATATTGGCATCGGCCTTCTCTATGACAGTTGCCAATGACGTTGTATGCTGTAGCCAAAGTACTCGCAGAAGTATACGATGAATTTGTCAAGCTATACTTGTCGACAATAGAGCAGTAGGACGACGCAGTATTGACCTTGATGAGCCTTCCAAGCTACCATGTCGCATTTGAAGGCATAAGATTGTCCCAAAACCGGACAATCTTGACGGTGATGTTTCGTGCATTTTCATTTTTCGGATTATGTCATCGCTTTCGCAATATTGAAACCAATCGAGCTGACTTTACTGGAAAGACAAGCATACATACACGCGCACACATAGTATGTGAAACGATATCGCAGGGCATTGTCGATTTGTCTTATTGGGTGAACGTCAACACGCGTGCCGTGTTTTGTTCGTCCCGACAGAGGGGCGCGGGGGAGGGGCAATGACTGTGCAGCGAGGAGGGCTACAACAGGAGCATCCACGAGACAGCAAGCAGCCTGGGTTGGGAGGAAACGACTTTGGGAGCGCTGCCGCCAATAACGCCGCGGCAAGGCTGCGAGAAATGGGTGCGCGCACTTGTTCCCGGAACACGCCCTTCATTCTTTTCTAGTAAAAGTGTATTGTATTATCAGTCAATCTGAGGGGTAAAACGCCTATTCCTGATTCCATTATTCGTTAAACAACGAATTATTACGGAATAATTAGCTCAGACGAGTAAATGAATACTGAAGCTTATTCAGGCTCGTGTTGATTTTGCTGTATTTAAAAGTGCCAATACCCGAATAAATGCTAGACCGCTCCTTCGTTCATAATGCTGCTACCAAGGCTCTCGTTAGATGCCAATAAGGATCAGATTGTACGGATACCTGTTCCTTCCAACTCTACGCGCTCGGAATTCACCCTTCTCATATCTTTTTCTGCCCGGACTATGTGCAAGTGTAAGTAAACATTCAGTGTATTGTCATCATTCGCCGTTATTGTCGATGCTTGAAATCACGTGGACACAAGTTCACTGCCGAATTCAAGTACCTTAAGCCCTTGCGTGATTCAGCATTTCTCTCACTCTCTCACATATGTCTGAACACCAACACATATGACCGCCTATGGACTATGACCTCAGGGAGTCACACTCGTAAAAAGTCAGCTTGTCTTGCACGTGCATCTTCTTATCTCTAATAATATATCATTCCTAGCGTCCTTGCACTAATCGCAACGCGTGGTTAGTAGGTGGTTGCTGCTACTAAGTACCCGTAGTGTGTGTGCCCTTGTAGGCGCACAGGTGTTTCCCGCGGGTAACGCGTCCGGCGACCCGTTGTCGTGGGCGGAGCTGGCAGGCTACGAGGCCCAGAAAACAGTGATCGAGGAGACGCTGCTCCTGGCGCTGCAGCGTCCGGAGGTTTACGAGCGTATCGCTCGCCGAACGAGAGCTAATTTCGCGTCCAATCGCCCGCGGGCCGTTCTTTTTGAAGGGCCGCCCGGCACGGGGAAGACTACCAGTGGTCGAATCATCGCAAGTCAGGTGCGAAACCCCGCCCCTAGCCCTCAGTCGGAACCGACAACTGAACATGCTATGTGCGAACTCGAAATTGCATCGTTGGCATTGAAATGGTTTGATCCATGTTATTGTCTGCGTTTGCACGGATCGAATGCCTTTCCCTGGAAGTATTAGCGAAATCCAGGCTTAATTCGAACCGGACGTGCCCGTGTTCTCCGATCCAAAACCGACCAAGTTTGCTTGGGCTGCGGTTAGGACTGAGTTTGTTATCTTATACGACTTCGTTTCACGACAATGCTCTGAATCGAGTTCAGTGTTGCGAACGCCTAATCATCAGTTCGCTGCTCCGTCGAAATTTGTTATATTTTTTTAAGTGCATCGAACCCCTTAGCATAGGATTGTTTTTCAATAGACTTGCATCATCATGTTATGATTGTAGGCAATGCTTCGTGTTGCCATTCACACGCACGTTGTATGTAAAATCATTTGTTTTGGTAGGTCTGTCGAATATGGTCGGGGACTTTCATTCAGTCATTTTCAACTGCAAATTGTGTCGCCGTCGTGAAATTACATGTCTTGACGAAGTGATAGTCGTGCTACTGTGCCCGACACTTGTGTCGCCGCACAGCTGCACGATCTGGTTCGAGGGCTTACCTTCTCACTCTTCAATTTCCGACGATCTTTGTCGTTATCGCCTAAGTTTAGAGTTTTTTTTCATGCCTCAGTTTGCATTCATATTACTCATCGCAACGGTCAACTTATGTCAAGGTCACTGCCTCGTATTTTTCGTTTTAATCGTATGTGGTGTATATGTCTGTTGAGAGGCCTCCAACTGTAAGCGCGTAAAAATATCATTTTATATATGGTGTTGTGTTTGCATGATTCAACATCGGAGGCCCACGCAATACTGAAGGAGCCCCACGTTATCTATCACCGTGCAGGCTTCCGTTCCGATGGTGTATATTCCGCTTGAGGCGATAATGAGCAAGTACTACGGCGAGAGCGAGCGGCTGCTGTCGGAGGCGTTCCGCGCGTCAGAGGCTCTCGGCGGCTGCATCATTTTCCTTGACGAGGTCGACTCGCTTGCGACTGCAAGAGGCGGAGACATGCACGAGGTGAAGGCCCCTCCGTTACAAAATTTAAGTTGACTCCCTCAAATTTTTTACCGAGACGGGAGTTTCAGTGTATTCGTAATTTACATATCGTTTTGAAATCGGACAACGAACTTGCCTTTTCTGCTGTTATTTTTTTCCCGCAGCCACCTCGTCCTTCATGTAAACGAGTTCTTATGTATCGCCTCTTCTCAATATGGTCGTAATCATTTTAAAAAGATTAGTAGCAAGGCATCATTTGGCTCGATTTCGCCCGGTCCCTGCTTCCCGACGAATTTGATACAAGTACGATGGTAGTGGGCACTTAGTGGCCAATTCGGGGCTTTGCCTATTTTCTCGCTGGTGTTTATTTTACGCGCACTTATGTTCGCTCAATAAAATAAGGCTCCGGTTAATTTTCGTTGCGTGACAAATGCCGCTGACACATTGTTTACATTACTCTTAAATGTTCCGTCGCCTGTTTTCACTGTTGCAGGCCACTCGCCGCGTTTTGGGCGTACTGCTGCGGCAGCTGGACGGTTTTGACGACAAAAAGCGCAGCGTCGTCATCGCGGCGACCAACCGCAAGGCTGATCTCGACCCCGCGCTGCTCTCTCGCTTCGATGCGTCGGTGTGCTTCGACTTGCCGGACGCTGCCTCGCGGTCTGCTATACTCGCTCAGTATGCGAAACACCTCACGTCGACACAACTCGATGAACTTGCGGCTTGCACGGAGGGCTTCTCTGGGCGCGACCTCCGAGATGTATGTGAGCAGGCGGAGCGAAAGTGGGCGTCAATGGTGCGTGAGCAACGGATAAAGAAATTGCGAGTAAATATTGTGAAATTGAAATTGAATTGACTGTGTAGTTTGAAGCGTCCCTTTCGGCAGCTCGCGTATTCGATATTACTTGTCGTCAGTAGTGATAACGCGTGTCACAATTGTCAAAACATTACAAAGCAGCCTTACGCAGTTCCATTCGTTACAACAGTTTGTCGTGTGCTATTGTTAGCACTATCTCCCTTGTGTTGAAATCGTACTGTGTCCGACTTTGCGACACAGAAAAGAACGTAGTCAAAATTTGGTGATGTTTCTGGTAGCCCTGGTTAGGGATATTTTTACCCTAGCGATGTGTCAGACTCTGCTCGTGCTTATTTGTTCCGTGTTTTTTTTATTGATTACGACGCATCCTTCCGGGTCGTTTATTCTGCAGATAATCCGGGGCGACGCAAACGAGGACATGTTGCCAGGGCTGGAGGATTACCGAGCCATGGCTCGGCGACGACATGCAGAGAAGGAGTTTTGAGCTTCGCAAACGCAGTACTTCAGAGCATAAGTAAGCTCGTCTTCGCAACGATCGGCGTTACAGGGGTGCTTGGATAAGGTAAACTGGTGAAGCACCGACCCGGTGTCACGACGTAGTTCAGTGGCTGATGATGCCACCTTGTTTCGGACTTCCTGAACTTGTTTGTGAATTGTCCCAGCTCATGAGTGGCACGCCTTTTCTCAAGCCAGAAGCACACGATCCAGGAAATTGCGCGAGTCGTTTCGTTACAGCAACCCGAAGAATTTCCGTTCCAAATAAACCACATCTCACTTGGTCATTCAACCATCGCTCGACGAGCTAACATCTGGAGTTCGCAAATACCGCACTTGAGTAGATGCTCGCTGGGACCCACCGCCGGCACTATTTTTTTTCCCTGCTGCTTTGGACAATTTACCTGTTTATAGATGTTGGCCGTTCTTGACCAAGGAAGTTAACAAGTAACTTAACAATCGGCCTGCATGTGTTCACCATGTTAAAGACCAAGCCTCGTTCGTTGCAGCTCCTTCCTCTCACGGAACCCGCCCTACGATGACATCAATATATTCTTTACCTAGCGTTTTCACGTAGTATCCTTGTATTTTCTCATTTCATTTAGGATCTTCAAGGATCGGTGTGGTTTGCTACATCTCGTTTGCGGTGCTCGTTTCAAGGCCATGACGTGGCCGCCCGTTGTTGGTGAATTGACGACATGCAGATTTGGCGAAAAAGCCGACAGGTGTTAAGCGCCTTATTGGCCACAGGTCCCCGGGTATGTTTAAAATGCCTTGCTAATTACAAGACAAGCATTGAACAGGTTTGACACAAGCAATGGTGAACGATATTTTATAATTCAGCGGACGGAATGAACAGAGACCGAGTGGGATGGGAGAAATAACGTCGTCGGTAAAACCCGTGTTTACATATACATTACAACTTCCGTGACCGCACGAACGATGACTGGTTCGATATTTTTACTATCATTATTGCCGACCTTGCTGGCATACCGGCGCGTGTGAGCGGAAAATGAACCGTCGCCCGCTGGCTACCCATTCTGTCCCAAAATGGAGTTTACCTGCGACAGCAGATCCGTCACCTGCCCCAGTATATCATCGAGTGGCCCCTCGCCCGCCGGTGGCTGCTCAGCCTGGAGGTGGCCGCGACCGTGCACCGCTTCCAGTGTGGCCGCCCAATCCACGTCGCCAGCCTGAATGGCGCCATAGTAGCTGCTGGAAGGGAGCTCGGGGGTGCCGAGAGGAGACCGCTCGTCTGCATTCGTTCCATTCGCCCACCTGCTAAAGTAATAAATATTATACATCGGAATGGTTCCGCTATACAAAACGCTGCCACAACCCACAGAGAGATCCGAGGCTCGACATATCCAAGGCTCGACAAGTCACCTGGGATTCGAGACCCTGATCTCTAAACTGCAGAATAGATAGTAAAACTATATCAGCAGAACAAATAAATAAAGAGATTAGGTGACGTTGCCTCGGTTTCGACATAAATGTTGCGAAATGTCCCCTATGTTAAGCCGCCTAAACAAAAGTCTGGCTGGACTATTACTGTTGAGGGCGATTGTTTTCAGTTCAAAAACGATGCCAGCACAGTAAAAAATATTAAGACCTCCGTTTTACATTTAGAGATCAAAGGTCGTCCGAGCGCGCACAGCTGTAGTCAACGACTCGGCTGAGGGGCAATGCGTAATGGCGTTGGGAGCTTTAAACCCACCTGCTCCCGACGTCTTGCGACTCGTAGCCACCGTAACGAGTGTCGGCACCCCATGCAATGCCCACCGGGGAGCTCCGGTCTCCGTCTGACCCAAACTCGTCCACGTCGTGTAAATGCATACCCCGGGACAGCATGTACACGTCGGGACCGAGATTGGGGACCTGTACGTCGCCCGTCCCTGCCCGCCGCCGACCCCGTGAAGATCGCGATGCGCGATTGCCGTCTCTGATGAATCCCACCATCATGCGCAAATGAGTTTACAAAACTACTTACGGTGGTAAAGAAACAAACATAAATAAATAAACGCTACTATCCCGGGATCAGTGATGCGTTGCGACACATAGCGCGAAGATGAGAATAATACATATAATATGTTCAATGGTAAGGTGTACCTTTTTTCCTGCCATCGTTGATTTGGGACTGCCGTGAAGGGACGATTGCCGGGGTGATGGTTTCGTTTACCTGTGTGCGTCGACAGAATATGAGCATGAAATACGTGAAAATTTGAATATTACATGGAGGAACACACAAAAAAGTGAACCGCTAAGAAAAGCGAGGCCTGGGTGGGTGTGAAACGTAGTCGACCCACGCACCGTCGTCATCGTTGGGCTTGGCACTGACAGGACGTCGAGTCTGAGAGCCACCTTCCGTCGGTCCCGCGTTCCGCGGAATGAACTTACGCTCGAGGTGGCAGCTGACTTGGCTGCGCACCTGCGAGTAATCCGGCTTCTGCGGCATCAGACGATAGCGATAGTCGCGAGGGGGGTGCGTCAACGCCACTGACAATCAATTCACTCCTATGCATTGAGACAAATCGCAGCCACAGACTATATATATTGTACATCGAACCAAGCGCTCATTTAAAAACAGGCGAAAGGACAACAGAACGACATTAACGACAAAAACAAACCCAACATAAAATATTTGTTGTTTACCTTTCAAACAGTCCACACAAAGCCCAATTTTAGTAAAATATATGAATAGCGAATATACAGGGAACAAGTACTCGCGAGTTCTGTCGGAAACGGACGCACCCGTGACACAGGTCGACTTCGCAACTGCCGCTGCCCCTTCGCCAAGAAAGGCTTCTGCGTCAAGTCGAGTCGCAAGTTAATACAACAGGCAGAACTACTCTTGCAAGTCTGAATAAGATAATGGTCGAGTCCTCGGCGATGGAATCGGAGCGAGCAGACATAACCCAATCGTCAACTACGAGAGTCCGACGCTAATTCGCACCTTGCCGCTAGTTGGCGTCGTCCGCTCCTCATGCGACTCTTCATCTTCTCCACGCTGAAAAAAACAGCCACAGAGATGAGTCGACGACGTACTTTTTCGACTTGATTGCGAATTGAGCCATAATGGACCGACATGATGAATTTTTGAAATGGAAACGGACGCAGTTCTATCTATTTACTCTTTAACTAATTGTGCCTGGCACTTAGTTGGTGTTGAGCGAAGAAGCACCTCCCCCAGTATATGAAAGATCTCGACAGTGCAAAAAGTAAATACATAATATACATGACGTGCAGCTAGGAACAAATATCAACTCGCTTCGCGGTGTCGCTTCTGGTGGGAAGACACTAGGGGATAAAGAAACACACCGTTTGCAAGTTTGTCGGCCTTTGCGATTTCCCGTAGAGAGGCGCATTGGCATCCGCCAATTGCGTTACACCGGGCGGGACTTCCGCGACGCGTGGAGCCGTGTTTTCGTTATTGACGGGTGGCACAGCTCGGCCAGGTCGCCGACGGTGCCCGAGCGCTTTCAGTTTCTGCGAAAAAGCAACATCAGGTCATTTTGTTCAGCATACTTCGATCAACTAGACAGATGCGACACTTGCAATTAATTTATTATCGAAGATACCAAACCCACTGCAATCAAGTTTTGAACACGGTTACTGCCAGATGGAACAGCACTTGACGCCAAACAAAATTTCGAGTTAAGCCAGATTATAGTTCTTCCTCAAACATTTTTTCGAACCAGGATTTGGCAAATTTCATGACTACCACGGAATGCTTCGATACATAAGGTACGATACAGCCCGGAAACACTGTCCTACGAAATTGGAAAGCCGTGAATTTGAATGCCGAAATCTCGGGTGTCCTTTTCAGCATTCGAGAGAATTAAACAGGCGATAATGATATAAACATTAGACAGCGCTAAAACTGCGATCGTATTCGATAAATGCATCGAATCAGTATTTAGCTGTGGAGCTAATCCGAGTTGTTCCGAGTCGAGCATTTGTCATTAGAAGTCAAAGTACCCGTAACCATCATATACTATGGTGTCGACATGGTACGGCGGGCGAGGGACGTACTTCAAGGTTCGCCTTTGTCTTTGGTCGGTCGCTGTTATTCGGCTGCGCAGCTTCCGTTGCCGTACGGTCCGTGGCTGCCGGCGGGGTGCTCTGCTGCGCATCGATCGGTGGCCAAGCTGTGGAAGTCGTGCGCCGCCCCTGCCGAACCGGCGCTGTGGCAACAATGCGGGGCGGGGTCCGAGCCTCTAACGTCGAAGCCAGCTGCTGTCGTCGTGCTCGTAATTGTGCCTAATGCCACAACAAACAAGTTTCCCCTCATCATTTTATCGCAATCAATTTCTTCTATCACAACACTCCATAAAAACTTTACATTGGCTGAATTGAAAAAAAAAATCGGCAAGTTGGAGAGGTTCAGCTGCAGCTTTATGACGCAGTTCAACAAACCCGCCGACAGACAATATGCGAGAACTCGGCATGAGACAGCATGTATCAAGAATTATTTGGGTCGGGCCATGAATTATGGGTCAAGAAAATAACGAGCGGGGCCACTAAAATTAATTACGGTTATGACGAACTGAAAGCACACCTGAATTTGCGCTTCCATGTTGGCCTCCGACGGCTGGTGTTTTCCGTCGGCCTTCACCGTCGCAAGGAGGGCAGCCAGATCCAGAATTTCCACCCTGAGCGCCCGCACCGTCCTGTCCCGCAGCCGCCTGCGCACGCGGATCCCCTGCGGCAAATTCACATGTACAATAAATAATAGTCTCCTTCTTTACTTCGCATCGTAATGCCCTCGTTATAATATGCTGCAAAATGGCAGGGAATGGCTGTCGAAGCTGGACGATCCAATGGTGATTGACCCGATATCAGCGGAAGGGTTTCGTTCTTTCGACATTATTCGAATAGTAAAATATTTTGTCATTAATAGCGCCATCTTCAAAACGTGCGTCCGAGCTCGCAGCAAGACCATCATTGTGAATCGAAGAAAATGAACGCAACTTCAAATATCGAGAGAGACAGCAATTGCGACCAAAATTCATTTCTCCTGCAGGTTTTATCTAAACGACGACGACAATGTCGCCAGCAGAATAGGCGGGAAAACAAACACCCTACTTTTGTTTAAAAAATATATATATACATTCTGCTCATACAAATGACCGTCAGCATCCGTCAGCACTTGAACGATAGGGCGCAAGCAAAACCATATCGATATTGCGAGGGAAAACCTCACGACGCGCGTCAATCTCCGTTGGCTATAGATAGAGGATAACAACGATATACAAAGCACTATAGGCCACAAGCAACGTCCAAGAGTACCAATATAATATCAACTTGGAAAAGGGCGAGGTGTTACCTCCAGCGAGGCCGCGAGTACAGCGCAAGCTTGTCGAACTTCGGCAGACGGGGGAGAGCCTAGACCAAACCGTTCCGACAGCAGCACAGCGGTCCGCCCCTGCTCCGTGGTGATCCTGTATTTCAGAGCTGCGCGGCGTTCAGCGGCGGCGGCCTCGGGGCCGGAAGTGCCACGGGCAGAGCCGAGCCGACCTTTGAGCTTCTGAAGCGCGCTGGCCCGTCGGGAGGACAGCACTCGCGGAGGAGCACCGGAGTCGGCATCTCGGGCATTCACCTCCACGCTCTTCAAACGCAACATAGAAAAGACACAGACACAAGCATGAGAGACTCTCAGCATCTGACGGTGAGTTACAAAAACAGAACAACTACTCAGCCAGACAAGGAAGCCACTGAGGTTTAAACTCTGTTACCGCGAGAAGGGCAGCCCGAATAATTTGAACGGTGGCTCTCTTCGACTAAGCGGGTGAAGTCATACTGGACGGGTGAGTAATCTGACGATAACCAGTGCGGCCAACGGGTGACCGAGCCACTCATTACGACGTTAAATTAGCAGCAAAATGTTCACTTTCTCTTTTCACTTATAAACATTTTAAAACAAAGATTCTGGGCAGCTACTCCCGCATCTCCCGAAGTTCATTCAGACACTCGAGAGAAATTCAAAATCAGTGCGCAGAGACAATTACCAACGAGGGCGATCATCAGCCGAGCGAGGCAGGAAGGAAGCCACACCTTTGGCTGATCGGGCACATTGCCGCTCGTCGGCTCCGACGCCCCAGCGGGGGGATCAGCTGGGGACTGCCCCTTTCGCTCCGACAAAACGAGTGGTGAGACGGGGTCGAACGGCGCGACATCTTTTCCGGCACTGGAGCTGCCGTTTGGTGACGATGTCGAAGTGGCTTCCTGAGAAACCGCGTGCGATGAAGCGTCAGCAGCTCGGTAACGACAAGCCTAAAATTATTCTTCGCCAGTTTTTCAAACTTGCAAAGGGGGATGTCAAGGGACTGTATATGTACTCCGGCTTTCGCCGTTCGAATTGCGGGGACTGTCGTGGAGCGTCGACTTCAAACGTTGAGAGCATGATACTTAAGGGCCGTCACATTTTTTTAATTACGTGCATATCAACGACAAGTAACTACAACGTTCATTCTCCACGCAAAAATATACGACTTCAAAGGCGAAACTCGGGTTTCATGTTACTTGACCGTGAACAAATAATACCCCCAGGAAGTCATTTTTATCAGCGTGAATGAACATAATTAACAAATTGCAACTATGCTTATCGAGTTGATGTGGAAATGATAGAGCCAATGCATATTTAAATATGAACCATGTGAAACCGACGATTCGACACGACGAACGAGATAGGGGGTGGACAACCTGTATACCGGCTGGGCTTGGCTCGTTGGATGTCGACAATGTGGTCCTTCGCAAGTCACCGTCCGGGCTGATAGGCTCGACACGCTGCGCAGTGGCTCTGTTGATGTTGTGTACGCCGTGCGTCGCTCTCGACGGCGTCAGGTCGGGCGGCGGCTTGGGGGAGCCGCTGTGAGGGGAACCGACGTCGATGGTGCAGTCCCAGTTACACGTCGCGCCCTCGGAGAGAGCCGAAAGAGGATTCCGCGCCTAAGTTCACCATAATCCACGGAACACGATTCGCTTAACAACACAAATATTCTATCATTCATGAATAAATAAATAAATACGTGAATACGCTGCCATCTACTCGCGTGATTTGTAATACGTCATGCAACTAATGCTCAGTACATCCGCCGCCCACCTGCGGTTCTTCAGGGATCGGCCCGTCCAATGTGCTGCGCCGTATCGACGCGAGCATTGGCGTGCGGCTGCCATCGATACCTGCGGTTGCGCAGTACATGCAACATCAGCATTAGCGTTGATTGAGGCGGAAAACGCGGAATGTACATCCTCGCTGACCTAATTCACTCAATTCAGCATGAAAGTTCCTCTTTTCACAGCAATTGTTGACAACATTCCCATTCATGCTCATGGCCATAAAAGCAAAACACATTTGGAGATTCCAGGCATATCTGCCCACGTAAATAATTCAACAAACAGCCAATAGACAAGGAGAGTTTGTTACGATTAAACAACGCCGCCGCGTTCAGTACTGTTCTGGGTATTCGATGAAACACCCTAAAATACTCATTAGGGACCTGACAGACGTCATTAAATCGGCAGGAAAACGTCGACGGGTATTCGGAGTCGGTCAGCTTGCCTGGCTCCGATTCGCAGCTGTGCGCCGAAGTACTGGTGGACGAGGAGGACGACGGCGACGGCGACGGTGGGTCGTGGCGGCCGGAGTGTCGCTCCTCTTCCGCCGTCATCTCCGCCAACTCGGACACCGTCGAGCAGCTGACGTCGCTGACGCGGCGCTGCTGCCCGGCGAGACGCTGCAGTCGTGCCACGCGCATGCGAAAGGCTTCCGTATATGCTGCTGATGTGCTGGGACCCACGCGACCTGTCGCAGAGCATTGGTCATTAGCACTGTGAATAAAATGTAGAGTCATGCATTTCTAGCACGAGACAACAAAGGTGAATCATTCTTGCACTAGACAACTCGCTCAATGCACGCTAATTACAAACGGATAGTGAACATGCCGATGAAGGGGCAGATACGAAAAGGCATAGGAACGAAATGAATTTCCTTAGACGATTTATCACAAGTGCTGTTGTATCAAGTACCATAAAATTTTTTCATTCATTCAGTCTTAAAATGATTACTCTTTCCAAATGCTTTTTATTTGCCTCAATAAATTCAATGAAAACTGACGTAAGGATAGGTTCAGCAGTATCAGTGAGACCATTGATAAACGGGCCCTCTTTCTCACAATTACAACGAACAGAGTATCACGGATGAGGTGATCGAAACATAAACGATGCTATATTTTGCAAAACAAAGATGGAAAAGCGAATCGAAAGGCACTTTCTGTGGCACGTGCCACAACCGTTCCACTAATTCATATGAAATTGAAAAAAATCCCGAACGCATTCCATTTTTTCTTCTTATATCATTGACTTCAAAAATGAGGTAGTGCTAGATCTAGCAGTACCAGTTCAACATTAAAAGCAGTTCCATACCGATCGG
>JAPMLY010000014.1:55000-150000 GCA_026401115.1 Tetraselmis chui
TTATTGTCAACAAAACGTATATCACTCATACTCGTACTATGCATTACGCGCACACACACACACGCACACACAACACACACACACACACACACAGCTCGCCGTATCCCTACTGCATTACCATGCTCACTCATACAGCAATGCATAGACACACGCACGTACGCACGCACGCACGCACGCACACACACACACACACACACACACACACACACACACACACACACAAACACACAAAAACACACGCATACACACAATGATCCACACATGCACACAATTGCACGTGCTCTCCACACCAGCTCTCTTAATCACTCTGATCACTCGCAGGCAGCAGAATCAAAGCTTACAGGATGCATGACGTGCTATGCGGCTAATTCCTGACTGAGCAACAGACCTCATCAAAAGTAGAATCCCCGGTGCCAGCTGCTGTTGGCGGGGTCACCATCGCATCCATGGGGACATGGAAGTTGGAGTGCGCCGGCGTTGTGCTAGTATCCATCCCAGTGCCAGGGCTGCAGTGCGGTAACGACAGAATCCCCTGTGCCGCCCGCTTTCCCTGCACACACCCACCCAAACACCCGCCACACCAAGTACCACCCACCCACCCACTCAACCACTCCTTTTCCCAACCAATGAAGCACGCGTTCTACATCACCGCCTGGCCACCGCAATCATCAGGATAGTAGTGCTGCAGTGCTTACCGATTCTGCGCCCGCAGGGGTGCCCACCGTCGCACCTGCTCGCTGTTCGTCCTACATAGTCAAAGCGCGAAAAGCAGCGCGAAAAAGTGACACGGTCGCAAACAGACATAGCGTGGTTAAGCGTCCCCCGAAGCCTCTTACGCTGATGAATATGGATATGTCAATAAGTGGGAGGCCACACCATCGCACGATTCTCGCGCGTTATGGCCGCTAGCCGCTGTCGGGCCCGAGCGAGGACGGACTGCGTCTCCGCGGACATGTCCGCGTCCATTTCGCTGCTTCCCGCCCGCGAAACCTGCACGACAGAGCGTCGATCTGCTCAGACCCAGGTACCTTCAGCGCACACGGCTTCCCACTAATATCTTGATCATTTCTCTGCCCCAGAGATTCTGAGCTCCTGCGTTTGTGGCTCGCTAAGGCGGTAAGTTGGAGAGTAGTTGCGCTGGGCTACTCCAGCACTGGGACACGGGATCCGCAGTCAGGATTCCGGAGAACCACAGGCAGGACTCCGACACGCAGCACCAACGTCACCTTCACGTGTTCCTCATACGTCAGGCGATAGAAGCTTAAAACGCTGGACGACTCCTTGCTATGATATCGGCACGCAGGAGTGTGGCTAGCGAACCTGACTCGCAGACGGTCCTCCCAAGGCGTGCTGGACGATATGAGCTGCTTCCGTCAACGCGGTCAAGCGCGGCGGTGTAGGCCGCGGTGACGGGCGGGGCTTCGCAGTCAGACAAGCCAGATAATTACCTACCACGTAGCTACCGTGTATTAAAATACATCAGTGAGGATGTCTACGCCTAGGCTCCTACCCAGCTGTTCACCAGTTTCACCGTCTAACGACGTCTCGCACGTAGGTCTATACGGCAACGCTCTAGGTCGCAGATCATCGACGAACTGAGGTGATTGCAGAATCGCTGTACAGGTATACTACCGTACGCTTTCAGGTCAGCAGAGTCCCGCGGCTCGGAATGAGGTTGTACCTATGTAGTTGCTGGCGGACGAAAATACGCATGGCCTCATGTTTTGTAATCATGATCTACACGCAAGCACATTCCTACTTTGTTGCGGGTTCAGGTCACATACAGGTACTGGGGTACCCAGGTACAGGTACTCGCACATCACTTTGCGCGGGTCAGAATAAGTTTTGATTACAAGATGAACGAGACAACCCCACAATAACCCTAACGCGGTCCAGCAAACTAGGGAAAGGTTCAAACAGTAAGCTCCTATTTGAACTCGTGTGAAATTTGATAAACTGCCGCTATGCCCACCTTTTTGGCAAACTTGTATCTCAAATATAAAACAGGTGTACTCCATGACCAACATGCCGTCCCCTCACACATGTCGCCATAATAAGCGTATTTACACTCTTCCCATAAAGTCCGTTACTAGCGGCACGTATTTAATTACCCGCCACGCACTGCCGCGATGGCCATGCAACTCGATTGGGGGGTAGAATAATGATTTTCGAACAGCACACCACGACGCGTTGTTCACTGACGTGAGCACCTTTAATGGCACGCCCCAATTATTGTGGGCACCCACGTTGGATTTTCGGCCCATATTTTGCGGGCCGAAATTCGTGCATGTGCATGTTATGCACGCCTCTATGCGTGGCTCGGCACACGCAGTGTCGCGACAAGCCGGGAGACTACTCGACACTGGGTTCTCAGCATGTTTGCACAATTGCACTAATATCCGCCGACTGTGTTGCGCCCGGCCGTCTACAAAGCGGCGACACCGAGAATGGCATGTCGTGGGCACTGGTTTTTCTTGCCACGTGCCCGGAAATGCCACCAAGGAGCACGGGTTGGGGGCCTATTGGGCTTGAGGGGCAGTTGACTTGGAGTGTAAGCACCCTGGCGCGCGGATCGTTGGCCTTAGAAACTTGCGCATCGCCGGGCGTGAAAAATGGCGGGGAGCTTTCAAAGTACCCTAGCACGGGCCTTCATCTGGCCGGCGGCAAAGGGCACGGCACCATGCCATCATGGGGCATGAAAGGGGCAACGCCGTGAATAGAAGAAATATAGAGCGCTGATTGTTGAGCGTATTAGCGGAGCGGGTATGCGGGTACCACCTGTCTGGGGGTTGCTAGCCCCGCGCGAATGTGGCAGATTTTGAAACCCTAAAAGCTTTATTTGGATGTACGAGGGCTTGGATGACATCGGACGGCGGATTTTACGCGAACACCGGCCGGTAGGCAAAAACTTATATTTCCTTGGGGGAAGGGCTTCCACTTGCAACTTAGTTTGCTCGAATCGGACACTGTACGGCGAAGTTAGGCTTTTTTAAGCCTCCCAAGCTGTGGGTTTCCGGCCCCGAGCCCACCCACGTCAAGCATATTAGCGGCACATGCCATCACACCCACGTGCTCCCATGTTTGCGGACAACATGCTGGGATCATAAAAACCGCATGTTGTGTCGCCCATTTCGGGATTTTTCACGAGCCAAAGTGTGGCAAATCCGAATTCCGGGGCGCCCGAATCAGGGTATACCCCGAAATCGGGGTTGGGCCGCAAACCCTAGTGCGTCATATCGTAGCCGTAACGGGCCCCATTTGTGCCCCGCTTCCCCCTTAGCCTCACCGTTAACACAAGTTTCGGCCCGCCTTTTCAACGAGCTAAAGTACAGCTAAACCCTAGAAACCCTACATGGTAAACACCCGCCCTAGGCGAAAGGCCCTATTTCACTAGTAACGGACTTTATGGGAAGAGTGTACATGACCCTAACTGTTTTGTCAGAACACAAAGCTAGTTTAGAAAACAAATCCAAACTACAGCGCTGACCCGCAGCAGCGGTGCTCCGTGAGCGGAAATGGCTACACACCACCTTCATTCTCTTTCCTATGAAATTGCTATTTCATTATCTACTCTAGGTAGCTGAATCAAATACACTCTCGCGGCCATCCTTTTGGATTCTATTAAGCTCTTTCTCATTCTCGACCTGATCGAAATGGAAGATTGTCAAATACGGCAAAGATATTCACTACTTGCTACAATATGTCGCACAGCAACCTCCAGAAAAGTGTTAAACAGTCGTGTGAAAGTATGGACCTACATGGAACAGACAAGTGGTGCCCTCCTCGCTCCCTTATTGTCTGCAGAAGAGTATAGTTATTTCTGCAAGCACGATAACAAATTAAGTATACCATGCAGTTTGGTCTTCAAAATGGTATACCCCCGCTCATTCCACGCTGCACACACACACACGCGCGCGCGCACACGCACACGCACACACACACACGCACACACACACACACAAACACACACACGCACACACACACACACACACACACGCGCGTATAACACACACACACACACACACACACACACACACACAAACACACACACAAACACACACACACACAAACACACACACACACACACACACACACACACACACACACACACACACACATATTACATAGAAACATCGGACACGGACCAGTAACACAGCAACACGCGCACTGACATCTTCAAACAAGGAAAATTTCAAGCATATAGCTACAAGTCCGCTGGTTTCAATACACTGAAAGAAGGTGGCAATGCAATCACATTTGCGGAAGGATAGTATACTTTCAGTTAAGTGTTACAACGGAAAACGCAGCCCCCTGCTGGTGCTATGACCTCAAGAGGGAGGCACGCCGTCGTAGGCAGGCTCTCCCGGGTTCCGCATGAAGTGCAACGGACTGCGCACCCCATCGCTGCCATAGTACCACCCGTTACCCTCTAAATCATCAAACAGCGCGTGCCTGAGGGACACAGTGCCCTCCTCCGGCGACTTCGAAGCTCCCCAACCGGCAGTCATTTTGGTGTCGATGAAGCCAGGGCTGATGGAGCTGCTGGTGATGTGGGGGTGTTGCTTGGCGAGTAGCATTGTGTAACAGGTAACGAGTGCCTTGGACAGCCCGTAGCCGCCATTCCCATCCACGCGCGACCCCAGCCCGTACTTACCGGTCACCCATGCTTCAATCTGCTCCCAGCTGTCGGGTGGGCTGCACAGGAAGGCCTGCGCCTGGGGTGGACACTTCCTCACGTACATCGGTCCGGTTCCTGACCCCACATTCACGATGCGTCCCTCTTTGGGGCACAGCAGAGGCAGGAAGGCATCGCAGACGCGCTTGGTGCCAATCAGGTTGGTGTTCACAACCTCCTCGCCAGATGCATTGGCAGACAGGCCAATCCCTGCGCCACACGGCGGGCACAAACATGAGTACCCCATGAGTTGAACATTTACGAATAAAGATACCATAATACATCCTGTAGGCACTTTCATTAATGGAAAATGATTTGTACCTTTTCGCTTAGTACAGAATATCACATGGCTTAGTAAAAGCGGATATTGAACTCGAGACTTTCCGTTCCGTGAGACTCTACGCGTAACCTCTTCTCACCTGCGTTGTTCACGATCGCGTAGAGTTTGGCCTCTCCCAACAGCCCCGCAACCGCCGCCGCCGCCGAGTTCACTGAACCGTCCTCCGACACGTCCACCTGCACTAGGCCGACCGACCCGTCGCACCCGTCAGGTAGAGAGATCTTCTGCAGCGCTACCTGTCCTCGCTCCGCGCTGCGAGATCCCAGGAACACGCGGCAGCCGTGCTCTGTCGCGAGCTGACGGCAGAGCGCGAGCCCAATCCCGTCATTCCCGCCCGTCACCAAGATCGCCTTCTCCTCGCCGATCCCGCTGGCAACCATCGCGTTAGTCCTTAACCACGTACCGCTACTCCACCGCCGTGAAGCCGAAGATCGGTGTGAGAGCTTGCTGACGTTCGGGGACGGGGTCTGATAGCGAAGAGCGCTGCGTTTGACGGAGGAGTGCAGGTGTGACCGGGTCGTCGTCGGGGTGCTGCGAGTCCTGAGCGCGGTACTGTTTGTCGGTAGGAGGCGGTACGCCGCTGTTGGGCGTGTGCAGCTGAACGCAAGCTTGCAAGCGGACATGTGGACCTTGGTCAGTAGCGGAAGCTGGAAGTAGCCGGAGGGCGCGACAATAGAGCCATTGACAATAATGGGATCGCAAAATTCAAGCAGTTCGTCAGTCACCACTAGCGAAGCTGTTGGTGTCGTCACTGTTGCTTTGCAGCACGGTTGATCTACCCTGTCAAGAAACGGCCCGGCACGCTACTCTGCCCTGGGAAGTGTGAGGTGTGCTACTTTATATTTTACGCGTGATGAGAGATGTTTCATCTTATTATACTGACGTGTCTCCAAAGTCGGTATCGATAAATCGTTGGAAATAATTCTTAGCGGTATATACGGTATTTCTACTTCTTTTAAGGAAATTAAACCGATTAAACTCGTGTAGAGCCGGTTAGATTCCGCCTCTACCTACCAGCACGAGTCTATACTATATATACTTATACTTTGATATGTAACAAAAAAAATAAAGTTATAAAATTGTTCTGTAAGCAAACAAACGGAAAGTATTTGTACGTATCGCTACCAGTGTCGTACCCGTATCTGAACCAGAAGCGGACGATGCTGCCTGCTGTACAGGTACATGTACGTTGGGAGAGCCGGACGGGACAAAACTTGCGGAGTTTGGAGCTTGGACTACCAGGTACCTGTACGGCGATTGATTGTTGTTGCAGGGCGGGCGGAAGTTGGCGGCATCAGACGGACGAGAGCTACTGGAGAACAACACTGCGGATCCCACCCTGTCCGGACGCGATCAACAGTGCGAGGCTGGCTACCCCCGCGAAAACCTAATTTCTTATCCACATAACGCTGCCCCCTTTCCGTCGCTTCCATATGTCCCTCTTGATCACAAGCAGCGCCGCGCTCCGCTGCACCACCGCGCCTCTCCTGTACAGTCGCTGGGCCGACCGTCGGTGCTGCCAGCTGGCATCAACTCACTCACGCCCGCTTATACACGTCAAACGCAGCGCCACCGCTACATACAGGTTTCCCCTCTTCAATACTCCGTCACGCTCCACGTCGATCCCCGGTCGGAACGGGGCTCGTGCGACAGCACGGACGGTTCCGATGGCGGCCAGCGGGAGCAGCGAAGGGAGGGCGATATTGGTGACAGGTGGAAACGACGGCATCGGGCTCGCGCTTTGCCGTCAGCTCGCGGCGGAGCATGGCTGCCGTGTGCTGATGGGCTCGCGTAACAAGGAGCGCGGCGAAACAGCCGTAGCGTCAATCTCGCTGCCGGAGGGGTGTGGCGGGTCGGTCGAAATGGTGCAGGTGGACGTGTCGGAGGACGGAGCAGTCAAGTCGGCGGCAGAGGCGGTGGCAGGGCTACTGGGAGAGGCAAAACTCTATGCGATAGTGAATAACGCAGGTGAGGGAGGCGGGTGGGTGTGGAAGCTGGTTGGTCTTTAGCCCCAGAAGCTTACCTGTACGCGTTGGCCAGTGATGTTTTTCTGGCTTTCTTCTCTGGACAATGTTCTGGACATTTCTGAACATTTTGTCCAGAATTTTCCTTCCCTATAATCAACCAACCTGTCCTTGCTGCGCGCAAACATGCTGAATTTAAAAACATTGATTACAAGAAGAACAACAAACAACAAACATCCTGAACTTGCTGTGTTTAGTTAATTTCGGCTGAATGTGAAAGTAACTTCTAAATTTACCTACTATGAACTCCATTATATGTGTTTTCATAAGTTGCTTAGAAACGGTTAAAAAGATTTAATATTTTTTTAGAAACGTGTGCCTTGAGTCGTGTTCCTGTTTTCAAAATATTTAGATTTGAGTTTTCCCGCCTTGAGCTGTGCTTTGCCGTTCCCGGAATTGTTGCTTCTGTGTTTCCCCACCTTGTTTGTATCTAGTTTGTTCCGGTTTGTCGTGATTTCACTGCTACTTGAAAAATAAGGATGAGGATTTGCGTTTTTTCACGTTGCCCACTTCTACGCTTGCTTCGATGTTTTGTGTCCGACAGCAGTTTTTTCACTTGTCAGTTGGTCACGGCTAACTTGAGCTACTAAGATTAAGTTTAGGGTTCTGAGTAAAAGTTTACGCTTGATATTGGTTGATTCACTTTTGTCGTTATAAATCTACGCATGTTTTTGCTGACCGTCGAATGATTAGATTGTTTTAGTTGAGTCCCGTTAGGAATTATGCATTGCGAATTATCCACTATGCCATGCACCACAAACATTTGAGTGTGTGTTTCTGGGGTATTTTGGTATTTTGGTAGACACCCAATAGTTAGGGTAGCATCCAACACACCAAGGATTCCCTCGAAATATTGCTTGCGTGGTTTTACTTCTTAATTTACGATTTCTTTAATTTGGCATGAAACAACCATTTTAATCCACTTTTTGTAAGTAACTGTGGGTTTCCTTTATTGTCTAATACAATGCCCCAACCTGGTTTGATTGTGGCGCCACCCAGGGATCGGCCTTTCCGCGAACTTGACCCCCCAACAAGTAGTCAACACCAACCTCTTCGGCACCAAGCGCGTGTGCGACGCCTTCCTCCCCCTCCTCCACCCCACCGAGGGCCGCATCGTCAACGTCGGCTCCGGCGGCGGCCCCAACTACGTCAGCAAGTGCCCACCACCCGCGCAGGCCTTCCTCTGCAACCCGCCTCGCAGTTGGGCCGAGATCGAGGCGTGGGTGACGGGGGAGTACGGGCTCGGCTCCCCCATGGACATGACGGCCGGTTACGGCGTCTCTAAAGCCCTCGTCACATGCTACACCATGCTTCTCGCCCGAGAGCACCCCGAGATCCTCATCAGCTGCATCACGCCGGGCTACATCCTCACCAAGCTCACCGCTGGTCGAGGGGCCACAAAGGCGCCGGAGGACGGCACATTGTCGCTCAAGCATGCGTTGTTTGGGGATCTACCGGGCAGCGGCTACTATTACGGCAGTGATGGCGTGCGGAGTCCGTTGCATTTCATGCGCAACCCGGGAGAACCCGCCTACGATGGTGTCCCTCCCCACCCACTTCCAGCATCCTAGTTGTTGGGTAGCGCAACTCGCATTGCTACCACTCTCGC
Source organism: Tetraselmis chui (assembly GCA_026401115.1). NCBI lineage: Eukaryota > Viridiplantae > Chlorophyta > Chlorodendrophyceae > Chlorodendrales > Chlorodendraceae > Tetraselmis > Tetraselmis chui. Next base: position 63,649 of record JAPMLY010000014.1, read on the forward strand.
AATTGCAAGGGAAATTCAATGAGGACTCCTCACACAGCATCTAGCCTAGTCTGACATGTAACTCAATTTCAACTTGAGTAAAAAGCGATTTTGAGTGAATGCGTGACATTTCCACTTCGCCGCACACGCCCTCTCCCCTTCTTCAAAGAGCTTAACATTACCCACATTCGATCGAATGTGAGTGTAGTGTGAATCTCAAAGCGAACTATGTTGCTACAATGTAGCATACCGTGCGTGGCATCCATGCAACATTCCATACCATCCGGTATGTCGCCGCTGTAGTGGTATGGCAAAACACGTGTGTCAATGAATTGGCGGTTTAGCAGGTTTTACTATTGGGTTTGGAGGGTGAATTATGGTTGGTTTGGTTGGAAAATGACGAAGTGGTAATTGGCGCATTGCGGCGAAGCGGGGTGTGGTGCCATTGTCTTGTGTTTTTCAGAATGGCGCGGATTTTAGGAGCGCAATTAGCGAGCTTATTGCATCGTGGTTGAATTACTTTATCGGAGGCGTAAATGGACACTCGCCACAAGATACGCGAGTTTTGCTCGATGATTGGGGTATTTGATCAGAGAAATGAAGAGTCGTAGCGCTTCAAATGATAGTCAAGGTGTATGCGAAAGAACAAGTTAAACAGACGATGGAAGGGATTGCGGGTTGTGATTGATTTAGATTGTGCAAAAGTTTGAGCACGTGCATCACGAAAACAAGGAGAATCGGGGAAATAAGGACCCAAGTAGGGTCTCCTTATCCATATCACTTTGAAATTTGTTTATTATTGCGTTCGCATACTCAAATTCAACGAACTATCCTCTCGAAGCATGTTCTAATGATAACAACAATATTTCATCCTTATACATTTTCCGTGTTTACGCATTCTCGGACGACATGCATTGTTACTATCATGCCATCAATGCGTCTCATTATTGGTTTATGTTGATCGCTTAACCCCCCCGCATTCATGTCTTGCGTACCATTTAGTGAGGTACACATTCAGTCAACCCAGGTGTCGTCCAACGTCCAACTCTAGCAGAGCCGGACGAGATGCAATTCGCGTCATTATTCCGTGTGAACAGTGACAAATGTGCAAGGACGACGAGGTCGTCGAGTTATGAACATATATATTCCCAAATGAATAGTGAGTGAACTACATATGATGTGAGAGTCTTAAGCGCCATTATACGCATGCATTATTTACGCATTGCGCAAAGGGTGTAGAGTGCTTAGTAGTGCGCTGCGCAAGCCGGTCTTCTAGGGGGAGGGGGGGGGGGGGGGGGGGGGGGGGGGGGGGGCGGACTATGCCGTATGGAATGCACGGGTCGGGTTCGCGAATGTGTGAGCGAGGCATATCGAAGTCGCCACCTACCGCCTATCTATGTACCGCCGGCGCGAGCGCTGCGTTTGAAAAAACGCAGTAGTGACGAAAGCCTTATGTATGGTGCAGGTTTCGCTGTGTACTTACCTCTCTACAGCATAAGGCATTCCTTACTGAAGGTTGCCACCATCTGGGGAAGATGGCTATAAGTTTTATACTAAATATACGGTCATCATGATTTTTATTATTTAGAAGTATTGAATTAGATTCTTGATATTTGTAATCCAGATAATATAGTCGTCGACTGTGACCCGAATGGCATGCAAGCCCCTACTCTTGCAGGGCAGCACCGTGAACAAGGCAAGCAACGCGCCTTCTGCTAGTACGCTAGTTTCAGCTGCACACTAACTTCTTCACAGTGAGCTCGCGGAGTGCTACCATGAGATGGGCTAAGCTAGGATGCCCCCGGAACAGCTTTCGGGTTTGCTGCACGTTGTACTTTATCGCTGCTCTATGTACAGCTCACAATGAACCGACGTGCTTTTCTCTACGGGAGCACCGGGAGCGGCCGGAGGAGCTGTCGCTGTACACTCACCTTTACTCTCACGACGAGTCGCCGCCGCGGCGCGCTACCTGCCCTCGCACTCACCCTATCGAGCACTCCCTTGATCCTTGCTACGGGCAGCCGCTAGCGTCAAAGCCGCGCGTACAGCTCCTGACTATGGAGTGCAGAGTCCCGACCTTCTTCCCGGATGCAGAATTTTCAAGCGCGATGACAGGCCGGACGTTGTGGCTATGGGGTGGCACGACTATGGCAGAACTGTTCGAGACCATCCTCCACTGCAGCGCCAAGAATAGCACAGTCTTGCAAAGCACGCAGCGAGAAACATATGGTGCTGTTGACAAACGTGGGAATAGTCTCCCGTACTCGTTTTCTAAGGGGAAGTCGTATACGAGTACGCATAAGAGTGCGCATCACCAGACGCCGGCCACATCTCCGTACAAGGCCCACCGGCGACGGACCAACGCATGGCCCGGCGGCTGGACGAAATTAGAGCATCTCGCTGAACGTGTTAGCTCCGAGCTTCCACCAGAGCTTCGGGATATCGCCACGCATGCGGCGTGCCCACACATTCACTGTGCGATGCTGCCCAGCGGCGTATCGACGTGCTTTATGCAATATGACGAGGAGGTCGGAGTGACAGAGCCGGGCACAGACGGGCCTGACGTACCGTGCCTTCGGGCTGTACGTTTGCGGGACGTCGTGTTGCTAAACTTCGGCGGCGATGACGAGGCGCGGCCGTACGATAGGCTGCGAGCTGAGGTGGAGCGATTGGTGGATTGGAAGACGAGGCGAGACGCGGCGAGGGTCGAGAGCCCTTTGCTAATCTGGCACGAGTTCCTTCCGCAGCACTACGACGTACCAGGCGGGAACCTGGAGGACGTGCCAGCTGACACCCACCCAGAGCTATGTATGCCCCGAGTAAACACGCACACGATGCCGCAGTTCAACTATCGCAACGACGCGGTGCGTCCCATTCTCAGCGCTGCCCGGATACCGGTGCTGCCGGTTTGGCGTGTCGGTGTGCAGCTGAGGCAGGCGCATCCGGGGGAAGGGGACTGCAGTACTTGGTGTCATTACGAGGGCGACTTGCTCGAGGAGGTGTGGAAGGTGGTTCAGCTGTTTGTGATGGGGCAGCTGGCGGAGGCGACGGATTTGTTGAGCAAGTCATCGCAAGACAACTTGGACCTCGGCCGAGATTTCGCGGTGAAGCACGGGGTCACCTTCATTCTGGAACCCCCTCACGACGTTAAGTAATTGACAGAGTATCTCTGACCTTCTGCTGCCGGATTTATTTGAGCTTTCATAATAGTAGTATCTCGTCAAAGTATCGTAGCATCATATCTCCCCAGTTTGACTCCCACTTAGGGTTACGGGTCCACAATTTTGATCGAGGCCTCGAATAAAATGAAACGAATCAAGTATTTCCTTGTGGGTTTACCCCTGATTTGTGTGGACCATTCAGCCCCCGACCATTCCATAAATGGGTTTCCAGGGAAAATGGAATGGAAAGCGACATACAGGAACGGGATTAAATGAAGGGTTTCACTATGCCTTTTCAAGCAGGGAGTTATTGCGAGACAGCAAGCCATGCTCTAATTATTGCAAGGTGATTGTCCATACCAAAATGCTGAAGTTCTTGTCTGATCTGTATCACGGAAATGAACGTACTTATGGTTGGGATTTATGTTCCATGTCAGATTACATCATTGAGGCTGCCTATGTGATATGGCATTACGGATTGCTTTTATTGATTGGCTATATTGATATTGATTGGCTAAAACTGAATGCCGGAGGCTGCTATATATTGCAAGCGATGTCAGCCAAGCACTCGCGAATCAGATGTAGCCCCAACATTCCATCGGCGAGCGGCATTACATTCTTCCCCTGCTAGGGATTATCAGAAAGTCTAGGGCATTGGTTAATGCTCTTATAACAAATAAATAGACAAATCTTACTATCATAGGAAGTAAACTTAATCATGGTTGGGATTTATGTTCCATGTTAGATTGCATTATTGAGGCGGCCGCCTATGTAGATGGCATTATCATCGATTGCTCTTATTGATTGGCCAAAATTCAATGCCGGAGGCTGCTATAATTGCAAGCAATGTCAGCCAAGCACTCGTGAAACGGATGTCAGTAATAATCCCCAACATTCCATCGGCGAGCGGCATTACATTGCTCCCCTAGGGTTTTTCAAAAAGTGTAGGGCATTGTTTGGTGGCCCAAGCAAATTCTTGGGGTCTGAATTGGCCCTTTCCAGTCTCCCTTGAAAATTTGTGTCATGCCTGAAACATCATAGAATTTATGACAATTGCTTACAAGAAAGAGCTGCTCGTGGGAAAACTTGGATATATGCTGCATCGTTTGCAGCAAATAACAAAATTGGTTTTACGAAATTACTCGGAGGGCGGGGTCCCGTCGTAGGCTGGCTCCCCCGGGTTGCGTACGTAGTGTAGCGGACTGCGCACAGCGTCGCTGCCGTAGAACAGCCCGTTTCCCGGGAGCTCATCAAACAGGCAGTGCCGGATGGAGACGGTGCCCTCCTCCGGAGTCTTGCTGGCGCCGGTGCCAGCGGTGAGCTTGGTGTCGATAAAGCCGGGAGTGATACAGCTGCACTTAAAATTTTGGTACTTATTCCCGTAAAACATGGTGAAGCTCGCGAGCAGCGCCTTGGATAGGCCGTATCCGTCCATTGTATCTGCGGAGGAGCCTAGTCCGTAGGATCCCTTAGCCCATGCTTCGATCTGCTCCCAGCTTTCGGGCGGCTGTGACAGGAAGACTTGAGCGTCGTGCGGGAGGTTGGAGACGTACTTCGGCCCGGCGCCAGAGCCGACGTTCACGATGCGACCCTCGGTGGGGCTCAACAAGGGCGACATGTAGTCGCAGACACGCTTGGGGCCGTACAGATTTGTGTTGAGCACGTCTTCCGGTGTGGCCTTAGATGACAGGCCCACCCCTGAAAAAAACCCAATGGAACAAACACAAGTGAATCCAGCGGTAAGCCGTGTTGATGAGCAAATCCTGTATTTGACGACACAATTTAGCGTTCGCAGCAACTTCAGCCTTACCAGCGTTGTTTACAATTGCGTAAAGCATTTCGTCGCCCAGAGTTCTTTTCACAGACACCGAGGCGGACTCTACCGCGTTGTCCTTGGACACGTCCAAGTGCACCATCTCCACCGACCCTTTGCAGCCATCCGGGATGTCGATCGACGACGCCGCTGTCTGGCCGCGCTCCGCGCTGCGGGAGCCCATGAGCACACGGCAGCCGTGATCCACGGCAAGCTGGCGGCAGAGCGCGAGGCCAATGCCGGAGTTTCCCCCAGTTACCAGGATGGTCTTCGACTTTGTCTGAAACATTATAGCTACTGTTCAAAGAGCTGGTGACCGACCAGACGTTGCAGCCGTGGCTCGTAGAATTGAAATTTAGTTAGGTTACTATAGTAAAGAGCGATCTCTGTAATACAATGGTGGGCGACTTATTCGGTGTGATTATGGAGTGATCAGCGTGACGGCCACGAGTATAAAAACCTCTGGCCCGCGCGGGATGGCTGCCCCCGAGAGGGCGAGAGGCACACAGCAGGGCAGCACAGGATGTAGGAGACTGGATAGGCGTAAAGCACGAGCTGTGCTTGAGATGCTGTACAGAATATGTACCAAAATTTACGAAACGATAAATGGAGTATGGCAGAATTTCTTTATTTTTATTTTTCAAGTGAGTGCTGTCGCCCTATTGTAATGATAAATTTGAGCCACTCTAATATCCCAATTTTTTTTAGTACACCCATACCGAAAATGTCGCTTTCATGGAAAGGTATTCCGATATTTCCCTCTAGGGATAGCTTCATATCAAAAAATCCGACGCAGCATCCCGACGTACTGAAATGTACCAAAACGTACCAAAACGTACAATAACGTACTAAAACGTACCAAAACGTACCAAAACGTACCAAAACGTACCAAAACGTACCAAAACGTACCAAAACGTACCAAAACGTACCAAACGTACAACCACGTACCAAAACGTACCAGACGTACAGCCACGTACCAAAACGTACCAAATGTACCGGCAGAAAAGTTCGTGCATTGCGCGTCATATCTTCGGTTATTATGTTTGTGTTATTCGGAACATTTTTCCACATTTTCAGGGATAAGAAACGTTTTGGCTTTGATATGATAAAATATACGTTTGATATTTCAAATACAGTATATAATATCATACTGAAATACTTACTTACATAACTTACTTATGTACAAATATCTCTCTCCCTCTCCTGCTTGTGTTCCTTAGAAAAGAGGAATCCAACGGTTTGTATATCTCATTCATATACCATATTGTTTACGCCTGCAAGCTACGCTTACGTGTCAAGTGTTAGGGCTGTCTGACCGTCGTCATCTGTCCGCGGCTCCTTCTGCATGGAAGAACTCGCTTAGGCGCGTCATCTGGCTAGTTAGATTAATTATGCATATCTGTACGTACCGGGAGGTACTGGTCGTACTATAGCATCAGCACCCTTTATGAATATTGCAATAGCGACGTACCCACGTGTGTACGTCCGTCCGATGGAAAAGCACTAATTGGAATCAGTAACGAGTACCTGTACAATGTCCTGCAATGTACTGTTGCAGGACTGTACTCGTCACACTCGTACTTTGTATACATATATGTATAATCTATCTGACGCAGCAAACCTCACGTACGAAAACGTACTGAAAAAACGTATTAGAAAACAACCGCACGAAATATTGAATATTGACACATTCATCATATCATATTATATGTATGAATTGACTAGCGATCACACATTCGAATTTATATGTAAACAAAATTTAATTCCAGCCAAATGTCACATCCGGACCCAATCCCATCTCATGCATCGCCGCCCACGTTCGCATCACTCGCATCAACCAGGGATCCCCCACCTCCCATGCATATCGTTCTTACTTTTTGTAAGCAACTATCCCACGCGACCCTAGAGGGGATCTCCTCGCTCCGCACCCCCCGCGCGCGCGCAAGCGCGCGCCCTGCAGTATCACGGTACGCGAGCCATGTACCTAAACCGAGAAGAGGTACACGGCTCTAGCGCCTAGTATATTCGGTAGTATATCCCGCCTATCACGTCGCGCGGGGCTCTTCCCGACCCCTAGCCGGCAACAGTCTCTGCGCAGTATCCCACCACCGATATCCCCGTCCATAGGCGCGCGAGCACAGCCCGCCCAATATGCCTCGGCGCAAAAGTTCCGAAGGGGGGGCCGCGCAAGCCGGAAGTTGGCATTGGAATGAGGTGGAGAAACATGTTGCCCTTGAGGCGTCCCTCTCCGCCTCGGAGCTGGAGCCCAAGAAGAAGCATGCGACCGATGGTGGACTAAAGGGGGTGGAGGTGCCTCTCTGCGAGCGTGCCGCAATTCTCTTCAAGCAGCTCGCGCTCGGCCGCTTGAAGCACCTCTTCGAAGGGGGAAGGTAACAGCCGAACACATTGCAGAGTTGCGTTGCCACCCTTCGCGCTCTATGTGAATATGAGAGAGGTGGTTGGAGATCAAGAGGGAAGTTACGGGTGTGATATTTGAGGTATTACCCGCCCGCCTAGCCAGCATGCTCGCATTGACACAATCCGACACGCGGTCATTTATATACGACTATGTCCCGCCCGCTTTAAGTCGTTGGCGACTTCTTGGACGATGAAGGGCACCCTCCTCAACAAAACAATGGACGGACATAGTCAAAAAGATAACGCGCGCCTACTGGCGCAAGAAGGAGCTCGACATGCTCCGCGCTCAACATGCCGTCGCAAAAAAGAAGGCCCGCAAGCAACGCGAGAAGGAGGCCGTAGAGGGTGCTTCCGCAAACGGCATTTATTGTTAGCACTAGCATCCCGTTGCCTAGTACTTATGTACAAGGTAGCTATTTGTCATCCTAGTACTTAGTGTTATGCTATTAGCGGTACTCTATTCCCTATTAGTGGCTGTCGGCCGGCCCTGCCGGTGCCTTCGCCGGCCGCCATCTCTCTCCTCTCACTTCTCTAGTCACCACAGCCGGCCGCCTTGTGGGGCCGGCACGACCTCCGTGTAACCATCCGTTCCCAACTCTAACATGTTATGGGCCCTCCACCAAGTTACACTAGAGAAGAGCGTGTGTAAAGCGCTCGGTGCCACGCTAGTCCTACCTACTCCCACGTAAAAAGGACTAGAGCGTGTGTAAAGCGCTCGGCGCCACGCTAGTAATTCATCGTCCAACCGACACTACGCTTCGTCGTCGAACTGGTTGTCCGCGACTGTCCTACCATCTCCCACGTAAAAAGGAGAAGAGCGTGTGTAAAGCACCCGGCGCCACGCTCGCCCCACCAAGCTTCTAGTCGTCTTACCTAGCCTTCAGCCTACCGATGCTCTCGACCGGATCCGGTTTTTTAAGACCGACCCGCCAAAATTCGGTCCGTGCGTACTTTAATTAGTATTGTTATTATTTTTTTCCCGAGGCAACGCCGCAACGCTCACCTAACTTACCGAGGAGCTTAACTTCCCACGGTGAAAAGGGGGAGTCAACACGAGCGCCCGTCTATGTTTTTGCGTGCCTACACGCTCCTAACGGCCTTGTTGGTTGTGCTTCTTCCTCGCCGGTCGCTCTCATGCGTCGGCTAATTCGCCCGGGGACAGTTCCGACACGTTACATGTCAGAATAGTACATTACTTAGTACATTTGGAACCGCTTCATATCGGCAACTCGCCGGTAGCGGCACGTTCCTGTGAGCGCATGTCGCTACACCTACCCGGCATGAGATACACGCTATAAGCACTACACCTTCGACCAAGATGGCACCTTCGTCGACGCAAGCTAGGACGACGTCAAGACCTCGGCTACATGGAGGGGGGGTGTTAGCACTAGCATCCCGTTGCCTAGTGCTCATGTACAAGGTAGCTATTTGTCATCCTAGTACTTAGTGTTATGCTATTAGCGGTACTCTATTCCCTATTATTGGCGGTCGGCCAGCCCAGCCGGTGCCTTCGCCGGCCGCCATCTCTCTCCTCTCACTTCTCTAGTCACCACAGCCGGCCCCCTTGTGGGGCAGGCACGACCTCCGTGTAACCATCCGTTCCCAACTCTAACAGTTACGACCCACAAATAGGAGACCCGCACGTTAAAAAGATGACAAAGAAAAGCGGAAGGCAAAGATCGCGGCAGGTGTTGACGCGGACAACAATTACTCGGAGGAGGAGGTAGGGGTGGCAGTAGACGCCGCCGTTGTGCCGCACATGAAGGAATTGTGGGAGCCAAGGGAGTTCAAGATCTACGTGCAATACGGGCCTCTAGTTGGTGCATCTTGTCGGTCTGTGCATGCCTTTATGGCATTGGCGAGAGGAGATGTGAACGCGGGGGAGCTGCCTATGACGGGGAGGGGGGGGGGGGGGGGGACCGCAGACCGCACAGCGGAGAGCCCGCTAGAGGTAAAAAAGAAGGAGCTGCAATTCGACAACAAGCACAATAAGGACAATGACCCTTGGACTCATGAAGGTGAAATTGACTTGGTATCTCCGAACCTCGCCCCTGCATATAAAGCTATGCTAGGAGAACTAAGGGGCGATAAGCGTGAAGTGTTTATCATGAATAATAAAAACTCTTTGATTTTGGCATTCAAGTGGTCGGCCAAATACCATGCTCTTCAAGCCATCGTTGCGGATATATAAGAGTATAGGCTGCACTTGAAGGAACAATTCCCAGCACAACGCGCTAGGCAGGAAAGTGCACCGGCACCGTTAGGTGTAGACATTTGTGCCCCAAGCACGTATGGACACGTTGATAGTGCAGTAAATAAGAAAGCTAGTGAAGCAGCAACGGCTGATAATGTCACTTCCGGAAGTGACAATGAGAGTGAGGAGAGGGGTGGCCATGAACGTTGGAGAAACTTAGGTTACTAATTAACAACGATATCTCATATACAATAGTGGGTGTCTTATTCGATGTGACTATGGAGTAATCGGCGAGACGGCAGCGAGTATTAAAAAGCCTTTGGCCCGCTCAGTCCGAATTTGAGAACACTTTGATGTCCTCCGCATTGTCTTGTGATGCTCGTCCATAGGTGATGCCCATGGGTCTCGTCCCGTTGAGGTAACGTAGCAAACGCTTGAGCTGCTTCATGTGCAATTGGATTGGTTCAGCACCAGCCACGATTTGTGCTTTCGATCTTGATCATATTTTCTCGTGCGGGTCTCTCAATTGCTTGTCGCAACTTCCATCCGCGGCAGCACCCTCTGCGGCCTCTTTCTCGCGTTTTCGGCGGCATGTTGAGCGCATAGCATGTCGAGCTCCTTCATGCGCCAGTAGGCGCGCTTAATCTTGTCGATTATGCTCATTTTTTTGTTTTCATGAGGGGGGGGGTGTGCCCTTAAATGTCCAAGAACTCGGCAGCCATCTACTAAAGCGGGTAGACCATAGTCATATGTAGCAGATCGCGTGCCGGGTTGTGTCAAAGCGGGAAGGCTGGCTAGGCGGGCGGGTTCTACATCAAATATCACGCCCGTAACGTCCGTCTTGATCTCCAACCACCTCTTCCATATTCGCACATAGCACGAAGGGTGGCAGCGCAACTCCACGTTTTGTTCGGTTAATACCGTCCCCCCTTCGAAGAGGTGTTTCAAGAGGCAAAGCGTGAACTGCTTGAAGAGATTTGCGGCACGCTCGCAACGGCATCTCCATCCCCTTCAATCCACCATCATGCGCCTCCTTCTTCGTGGGCCCCGGCTCCGAGGCGGAGAGGGACGCCTCAAGGGCAACGTGTTTCTCCGCCTCATTCCAATGCTTGCGCGGCCCCCTCGTCGGAACGTTTGGGCCGAGGCATATTGGGCGGGCTGTGCTCGCGCGCATATGGACGGGGATGTGGGTGGTGGGATATTGCGCAAAGATTGTTGCCGGCCAGGAGTAAAAAAGAGCCCCGCCACGCGAAAGGCGGGATATACTGCATAACGTACTAGCCGCTAGAGCCGTGTACCTCTTCCCAGTATAGGTACACGGCTCTTGTACTAGTATAGTACATCATTATCAGTACATGTACGTTCACGGTTGTGAACGTTATCTGTAAATACGTATACTTGACCTAGTACAAATAAACACGATATAAGCAAATGTCTCCCATGTTGTTGTTGAGTTCTCTTGTAACTATCACACAACCATGATGCACACACACATGTCGACGCACCTAGCGTCTAACATGCACCTCCGATAAGAGGTTATGGGCCCTCACACACATAAATAAGCTGCATACACGCGACCAGCGCGATATTAGAAAACGTAGGTGTGAAAAATAGAAACGGACGTTTGAGGCATGTTTAAACGGAAGCAACCGCCGCCGCCGACGCCCAACAACACATAGCAACAGTAGAGCGACACACAATGAGGCCTTTGGATCCACTCGCGGTAATAATCATGTCGCACCCTCTACCCTGGATAACATCCTGGCTGGTATGCGCTCTGAAACTGTCGAGCTCATAGATACGGCGATAGAAAGGTCGCAAGCGACCACACAGGGGTTTATAATGGCAAAGTTTGAGCGCTTTAACGCAAACCTAGAGCGGCAACGCGGGCAGCCACCACAGCCACCTACGGCTGAAAGAACACCCCTAAAACCGTAGCGATAGGGACACTACATATGTATATGAGCCAGGCCCTTATTTGCTCGACGATAAGCAGCCTCGACGCGGATAGTTTGAGGAAAACAACCTTAGCCGGTTGGTGCGTAGACATGCACCAAATTTAACGGCAAAAGTTACCTGTTCAGAATTCAGACGCGAATAAATCAATTATTTGCGTGCTATCAATTCCGCCTTCCCGGAAGTACTAGAAGGAGCAACACCTCCTGATGATGTTATTAACACAACGTACCAACACTTTCAAAAACTGGTGTTTCGGTACCTTTGCGTAGTCATGAAACACGCTAATCATGCTATAGCGTTGCAAACTTTCAGCGGGATCCGTCTTTCAAAGCTCGAGTGTCGCTAGGCTTAGACACATCGCGATTAGGCCGAACCAATCCACCGTCTACTGCGTCCTTTAACTGCCGATTTAACTCCTCCCTCTCAACTGATGACAAACGGTTGACCCTTAGACGTCGCAATTGTCCATTGGTGTCAATAGGATGGCCCCAAGCAGGTCAACGAACATGCGGTGAGTCGACCGGTTAAAGCAGCTCACGGAAGTCATCAAGCAATATCTTCCGTGAGTCTTCTCGATGTTGATGTGACGAGTACAATCATGCAATATTACATTGCATGACAATGCACATTTTACTCTTTATCAATTTGACCCGTACTTTTCCATCGGAAGGGCGTACAACGTGGGTACGTTGCCACTGCAATCAGCGAAGGTGTTGTTTGAACTATATTGCCTATACCTCCCGCTACGTACATGTACGCACACAAGTCAAAGCCACACGACGCGCCATTATGATTTCTCAAGATAGACATACCGCGTCGCTCGTCTGATTGAACCGTCGAAAAAACTCTAGCACGTCGAATGAAGGCAAAGCGAGAACATGTGCAAGCTTTCTAGGTGGAAGGTATTTAAGCTAAGTGCAGTGGAGAGAGGAGACATAACGATTTAATCAATTCCTTTGTTTGTTTACATTCTAATGTTAAACACTTAACAATCATACATCTTCCATCTCTCTCCATTTGCACTTCCACTTGCATAAGCGACAGCAAACAATAACAGATTTGTGTCTAGCCAGACAAACTGCCGCAATGGTTACGGAGCACATGATCTCTACACGCTTTCGTTGTTGCTTTGGTTGTTCGACGCTGTTTGTTTGATTCGAGATGGCTTCTCTTGGACATGGTAATTACGTTGTCGTCGTAGAGCCAATTACAAGCTCGAAAACCCCGGACATCAAACTCGTGTTACAACGTGAACCCCGTACTCGTAAAACTTGGTTTCTGCCGGTTCGATTTTACTTGATAAAGCAACCGTCGATGTTGCCGTACGTGAGTTATTTGAGGAAACTAGCCTAACTCCCCTTGCCGGTGGTCTTACATTGTTGAGTGGTAATTGTTTAGTGGTAATTGTTCGAGTGCCGTTACATGCTTATTAGCACCATCTCGTTCGCGTCTTTTCGGGACCGTTTTTTCTTCTGTACGTGACCACCAACCTTCGTACGCCTGCCTAAAGTCGAGCAAGCCGTTACTGCTCCGTCGATAGTTCATTCTAATGGTACCTACACCGTTCCGAGTACTATCGACATTGACGGACTTTCTCTTACGCCGACTAAGATTGGGCTTGTCAAGGAGACTCAATGTAAGTACGAGTTACTTCATTTTGGCTACATAGCTCGATGTGAATCTTTTCGAGGCGCTGTGATTTCTCGACAGCTTTTTCTCCACGAGGACACGTCGTTCCAAGGAGCTCTTTTTCTTCAGCCGTTTTACGGCTGCCGACTCTAGCCATGTGTGGATGCTAATCAAGGGCTACATTAATCAGCTGTGTGGTGAGACCCCGGCTGATTTACGCATGGGAGTTCCGGCAACTACGACCAACTTTGATGGCATTATCGTAACGTTGACTGAGACAAACGTAAGGCCGCGATTAACGCACCCTACCAACATGGACAAGACGCCCATAAGCTCAAAGGTTAGTTGGCATTGCAGCCTCAACGTTTTCTCATGATGGGCATCAATCCCGAGACGTAAAATGCCGTTGTGTGGGTTATGTTTCAATTTTCTGGTCCTTTGAACAGTTTATGGGTTACCCGTAAGACTCAGGCATCTATTCTAGACGCGTTCGACTCTTTGGATGCAGAGATACGTAAGACTTCTTTGCTGCCCAGCACTAATTACGGACGCGCTACTACTTACTATCGAAGGGTCACACGGAAGTATCATCACCGGGAATCGAACCTGGCACCTCCGTGTCCGGAGCCGTACGCCGTAACCAAGTACCGCGCCGAAAAGTCGGTACCCATTGGGGATATGTCTCACTTATATACCCCCCTACTGCCCGAGCAACGGGCTCCCGCAGTACATCCACTATTGGCGTAGTAGGGCCAAGACTCCCCCGGAGTACAACGTACGAATGTGTCCATTATCATGCCCACCACGGGGATCTCACAACACTTACGCAAGGTTCTCGGACTTACGCCGTCTACACCCAATAGTTCAACGACTTTCTCCTAAGGTCCCGACAACAATTTTCGGATGTCGTCCAATGCGTCACCTTCATCAAAGGTCTGTCGAGCTTTGAACTTCAGATTCAAGCCAAGTCTCATCGTTCTCAGCACAAAGACTACAACATGCCGCTGGTTGAGTTACAATTTTTTTTGAATGACCTCGTGGCCGACTCACCACATAATATATGGGCCAAGTAGTTTCAGTTGGAGGTGTTCGACAGACTGAAGCGACCACTTGACAACCCACTATACGTAAAAAATGAGACGAAGGATCTTGTCAAGACAATGATGATAGATGTCGTCGAAGCCGTGGTCGAGGGCGTGGCAATCGAGGCCGCGGGCGGGCTTCTCGAAGCATTCGCCGAATTGATTTGAACGCCATCGCTTCAGCTTTAACGCCCCAAAAGCGCAAACGACACCAAGAGGAGGACCTTTGCTTTAATTGCCACAAGAAAGGACACCGTCTCTTTATTGAACCATGCAAACACAGTTAGTGTGGAAGATAACGTACGCAAACGTAGTTACAGTCACAGTCCCGCAAACGGAACAGTTACGGCGACAACCAGCCTACATGCGTGGTGACGGGACAACAGAAGTGAGAGAGCTGTAACCTAGCGACAGCTCTGTACCGAGTCAAACAGTTTATCGGTATGTCCGATCTAGACATGTACTAATCATATCTAGAGTAGCTTACAGTAGCTATCTGCAACTAATACGTATATGGTATTACTTACAACACTCCCCTTGAAGGTAGCTACGGGATGAAGCGTTGCATTGGGTCTTGTCCTCCAAGGATCGCACTTCGGTGTCTTGCTAGTGCATGTCCCGGGAGGGGTTTGGTGAGCATGTCAGCCACCATCTGGTCAGTGGGGAGGTACCTCAACTTGATGGTTCCCTGTTCCACGTGGTCTTTGAGGAAGTGCCACTTCAGACCGATGTGCTTAGTCTTCTCGCTGACCAAGGCATTCTGGGAGTATGCAATGGCGCTTTGGTTGTCCTCCCAGATGGTGGTGGTTTCGGTGATGGGGGAGTTGAAGATTTCCCCCATGAGTTGTCGGAGGTGGAGTCCCTCCTTGGTGGCGTCGGCCGCAGAGTAGTACTCGGCTTCACACGTGGATTGAGCCACACAAGTCTGTTGTTTGGACTTGTAACTGACTGGCCCGCGTCCGAGGGTGAAGAGATAGCCGGAGCGAGACTTGCGGGTGCTGCTGTCGTTGGCCCAATCAGCGTCGGCAAAGCCTGTGAGTTGGAGGCTGTGGTCCCGGCCCCCCCCCAACGTCAGGCGCATGTCGATGATGCCATGGAGGTAGCGGAGGACCTTTTTCATAGCCTGCAAGTGTGCCTCGGTGGGCGAGGCTTGGGCAGAGCCGAGGATGCTAAACGCCGTGGAGACATCGGGGCGTGTACAAACGGCGGCGTATTGGAGGCTGCCCAGGAGGCTAGGGTAGACGTCCTTGGCCACTCCTGTGAGAGAGGGCGAGTTCAAGTGTGCGTGGCCGGCGAGGAAGCCCGGGTCCATCGGAAGGGACGACGGCTTAGAGTCGGACATGCCGTACTTGGCGAGGATGTCGCGCATGTACTTGGACTTGTCCAGCGAGATTGTGCGCGTGGAGCGATCGCGGGTAATGTGCATGCCGAGGAGTTGGGAGAAATCGCCTAGGTCCTTGATCTTGAACCGTGCTCCGAGTTGGGCTTTGAACGATGCGAGCCAGGTGGCATCATTGCATGCCGCGGGAATGTCATCGACGTACAAGGCGATCATGGCGAAGACGTGGCCGGTGCGAAAGATGTAGATGCACGGGTCGGAGACGCATTGTTGCCATCCATGGTCGACGAGCCACGCACGAAGTAGCATGTTGAACTCGCGGGGGGACTGCTTAAGGCCGTAGAGGCAACGCTTGAGGTGGCAAACCTTGGACGTTCCATCGGTGAAGCCGAGGGGCTGGCGGATGTACACATCCTCCCGGATGGGGGCGTAGAGAAACGCTGTGTCGATGTCAAGCTGGCAGAGTTCAAGGTCGCGGGCGGCTGCGATGGTTAGGAAGAGACGCAGGCTGGCCATGCGGATGACCGGGGAGAAGGTCTCCGTGTAGTCCAATCCAGCGCGTTGACTGCACCCCTTGGCGACGAACCGCGCTTTGAAGCGGGAGACGTCGCCGGCTGTATCCGACTTGACTTTGAAGATCCACATGCTGTTAACGACCATGCGGCCGGGGGGGAGGTCCACAAGGTCCCACGTGCCGTTGCTGATGAGGGAGGAATACTCTTGTTGCATAGCGGCTTGCCATTGGGGGGCTTGGGCGCTGTCCAGTGCAGCCCGGTAGGATTTTGGTTCCACACACTCTCGGGCGGAGAGGAGGGCGATGGCAGTAGGGGACGTGCCGGCAGGTGTGTGTGGGGGACCAGTGACAAGGTCGGGGACGTGAGGGTGCTCAAAGATGTCCTCTTGAGCTTGGCCTTGTTCAGGATCACAACACGCCGTTACGAGGGTTGGTGGGTAGTCGGACAAGTGAGCAACCATATCGCCGTAGCGAATGCGGTGGGAGCGGAGCCGAGCATGGCGAGAGGCTGCCGGGGGGGGTAGGGGTGTGGGTAATGTGAGGTCAATGGGGTGGGACATGGGTGAGTCTGCGGGTACGTCGTCCGAAGAATCGGTGATGGTCGAGTCGACGGAGGGCTGAGTGTCGAAGCCTGGGGTGTCTTCCTGAAAGACAACATGTACGGAGGTGGTGATACGACGCGTTTCCGGATTGTAGACACGATACCCGGGTGCGTCAGGGGGATAGCCCACCATGACGCCGCGAAATGCTTTTTCACTGAGTTTCCGACGTTGTTTGTCGGGGACCTTGGCGAAAACGGCGCAGCCGAAGACGCGGAACTTGGAGGCGTTGGGCACCGACGACGTAAGGAGTGTGAGGGGGACGCCCCCATTAGGTCCGACCGAGCGACTGTACGTGCGGTTGCGAAGGTACACAACAGTGCTGACAGCACACGACCACATGGAGTTGGGAACGGCCATGTTGTGGAGCATCGCCGATGCATTGTCCCGGATAGTGCGCCAGGGACGTTCGGCCTTGCCGAGCATGTGGTGGGCGTATGGGGCAGAGAACTGCACCCCGACGCCGAGGTGTGCGCACATTCGGCGAGTGACAGCAGCTTCAAACACATAGTCTGAGTCAAACTTGAGGACCGGTGCGAACGCGCCCGTCTGGGAGTGATGGCGGGCATGCAGGTGTTTGATGTCCAAGAGGATGGTTTCCAATTCCGAACATGCGTCGTCTTTAGACTTAAGGAACCGCACCCACATGTAGTTGGTGTGGTGGTCGATGACGAGCAAGCAGTAACGGAGGCCATGTGGGGAGGGGACATTGACCGGGCCCAAGAGGTCTGCGGACATGTTGAGGAGGGGGTGGGATGGCTTCGCGCAAGCGGCTGTGTTGCGTGGTGCAGCTGTGGCTTTGTGAAGTAAGCAAGAGTCGCAACAAACTTTGGTTACAACGCTAGTTAACACAAGGCTAGTCGGGACACCGTGAGTATGTTGGGCCTGAAGGCTTTGCATGTTGAGGTGGCCATATCGACGGTGCCATAGGACGGGATCACACTGGGCAGTTAGGGCAACCTGAGGGGAGGGGTCAAGTGCCGCCGGTGCGGATGGGCTTGAAGGGAGGTTTGGCTGGTGGGGAAGGAGGTAGAGACCGTTTCCGGACGGTTCTAGCACACCCATGCCTGTGGGTACCAAAAGCAAACCAGTGTCAGAGTTGGAGGGGAATATGAATTCACAGCCGCTGTGAGTTTGCATTCAGCTGACACTAAGTAGTCTGCCGATACGCTGTGCGGAGCGAGATGATAGGTCAAGGGTGTAGAGTGCATAGACAGTGCGGTGAATGAGCTGGCCAGAGGCAAGTCTGACAGAAATCCGCACTTAGCCACTGCCCTTAACGTCAACGCCGACACCGCCCACGCGAGAGGGAGCGGAGGGGGGCGTGAATTTCACGAAGTCATCTCGGAACGCAGTGAGGTTAATCGAGCAGGCGGAATCAACGACCCAAAACTTTGACAGGTTACGACCCGGGGCGAGGGAAGAGGAGAATGGCACAGAGCTGAATGGGACACTCACCTCGTCGTCAGCGTAGTCATCAGCGCAGTCCTCGAGGGTGGGTAGGCAGTCGGTGTCATCGGCGGGGGCGTCGTCGGCAGGGACGTCGCTTAGCAGCGCAGCGTGAGCAGAGGGGGTGCCGTCGGCGGCGCCGTACTTCTGGACTATCAGCCTACGTTTGGCGAGATTCCACTTAAGGATAGCGTCATCCGTGGCAGTGCAGGCTGACATGAGATGGTTGAGGCTGCCACAAACGCCACACTTGCTGGGTCGATGGCCGCGAGGGTTACGGTGTGGTGGGCCTCGACCGCTGTGCGAGCCGCGGCCCGCAGCGACGAACGCGGAGATGGGAGGGGGTGATATGGTTGGAGCGGGTGTGTCCGGAGCAGGGTCGTCGTCCATGTTGTGCGCAAGGTGGAGAATGCTGGCCATCACTTCATCAGCCGACATGATGTAGTCCGTGTCAAAGGCGTTGATGACGCATTGCTTCGCCTGACCGTGTGGGCCGCTGCTGGAGATACCGCGCAGCATGAGGAGACCGAGGTGGTGGGGGTGGATGGCAACGGAGCCATCAACCAATTGGCATGTGTCGTTGTAGTCGTCAAAGGTCTGGCGCATGTAGTGGACATAGTCACTGAGTGACTGACCATGGCGCTGTCTGACCGTCAGGTTGTCCAGGAGGGACAAGGAGCGAGCAAAAGACCGACAATCGAGGCGTTCACAAAGGATGTCCCACGCGGCAGCGGCGCAGTCAGGGCGTGCTGGAGAAACGCATTTCATCGCTTGGTCAGCGCGCTTATTCGCGCTGGCTGCATGGAGAAGCAGCGTGTAGGCGTAGTGTTGCGCTTGTTCGTCGAGCCAGACGCCGGAGTCGCGGATGGCCAGCTGTGGAATGAGGTATGCGGCCTTGATGGAGAGGAAATTAAGGAAGGTCCTCTTCCATTGCTTAAAGTCCGTGGTCGGGCACATGACGGGGACCGACATCTTCATGGACCGGTTGAGGGCGTCCTTGTCGAAGCCGGGGGCTTCGTGTGCCGCCCGGTTGATGACCACCGGGTCAATAGTGGGGCGACGACGACCACGGGTGGCGGGGTCGCCATGTTGGACTGGGGGAGAGTGCCGGCCATGAAAGGGAGGAGGTGGGCCACCGGGAAAGGGAGAGCGGCCGGCCATGGGACGCGGCGGGCCGTACGAGTGCGGGTGGTCACGGTAGGGGGGGACGAGGTGAGAGGGCGCCTCCGGGATATGAGGGCCGGGGTGTTGAAGGGAATATCCGGCGGGGGGGAAGGGGGGAGGTGGTGGGAGGTGATCAACCCGGATGGCGTGACGCGAGGGGTCGTGGTGCGCGTCGGCACGCGAGGGCTCGCGGGGCGCATCGTGACGGCGCTGTGCGACTGTGGGGTCGCCAACAGGAGCTGCAGGAGTAGCAGCAGCAAAGACTGTTTCTGCGTCCGGGGGTACGAAACCAGGGTGGGGATGGTCAAGCAGGTGGAGGGTGTGGCCGTCGTGGCTGTCCCGGACGGGTTCGATGTGAGCATCGTGGCGGCGCTGAGCTACAGGGGGGTGCGGATTAGCACCCGCAGCAGCAACAACACCCTCGGCCGACTGCGAGTCGAGACGAGCTGTTAAGTGCGCCACTTGCGCAACGAGCAGTGCGAGAGTGTCCGGGGGGTGATCGACAGTGCTATGCTGAGAGCCTGGGTCATGGGAACCAACAGGTGAAACATGCGGGGTTTTCTGCGCCATTTCGACAGAGGGCGAAAAAGAAAGAGCTGGATAAAAAGTAGGCAGCGGTAAAAACCGCTAGCCGGACTCGTGCCTAACAACGGTATGCAAATAGACGGCCTGATGCCCGCCGACCCCTCGGCCTGTAGCCCCGGGGTGTCTCAGAGCACCTTCTCTGTATCCTCCACCCAGTGTGGGGCACAAGTCGAGGCCAA
The DNA here is from genome assembly GCA_026401115.1 of Tetraselmis chui. Taxonomy (NCBI): domain Eukaryota; kingdom Viridiplantae; phylum Chlorophyta; class Chlorodendrophyceae; order Chlorodendrales; family Chlorodendraceae; genus Tetraselmis; species Tetraselmis chui. The sequence continues at coordinate 83,713 of JAPMLY010000014.1, forward strand.
GGCCAGGACAGGTGGAGCGCTGCGTTGGTGGCCGAGTCGCTAAGATAATATAAAAATAAAAAAGGTAAGCTACGGCTGGCGTGCAACCTGTGGATGCGTATTCACCCGACAGTGTACCCCCCCGTTCTCCAGCTTGGACCTGTGTGCACCTTGTCCACACACGACGAGTGCGTCGGTGTGGGTGGCTGGCTATCTCCGTCGGGTGGCTGACTTAAGAGGGGTGGTGGCGGATTTTAAAATCGCAGTTTATACTGGCGATACCGCCGACTACAGGTTGGAATTACTAGGAGTCTAAATAAACTTGCCTTCTGCGGGAGAGCTGTCGATCGCAGCTCGCCGAACCAGGTTATCGCGCGTGAGTGACGTGAGGCGGGGGCCCATAACCTATTGAACCATGCAAACACAGTTAGTGTGGAAGATAACGTACGCAAACGTAGTTACAGTCACAGTCCCGCAAACGGAACAGTTACGGCGACAACCAGCCTACATGCGTGGTGTCGGGACAACAGAAGTGAGAGAGCTGTAGCCTAGCGACATCTCTGTACCGAGTCAAACAGTTTATCGGTATGTCCGATCTAGACATGTACTAATCATATCTAGAGTAGCTTAGAATAGCTATCTGCAACTAATACGTATACGGTATTACTTACAACACTCTTCCAATGTCCGGAGTTAACTAGCAAGACCCCGATTGACACTCCCTACAAGCATAAATGACGGTGGCATGGCTGCTTTTTGGACGAGATGGAGCATTTCGCTACATCTACTTGTCGTCTCGAGACACTATTAACGATTAACGACACAAGTGCAGCTTCCTTATTCGACACCTCCATCGACTACAATAAAGACACATGCTAAACCACTTGTTGGTCGTCGTCGTCAGAGCAAGCAAAGATACAAACATGGACCAATCACAACCAAACGTTCGATTGATTGGAAGATGTTCGACTCTGGTTTTGAGCCTATGCACACACACGATTCGACTTCACTTTGGAGGGATGTGACTTATCTCACTATCAGCCGAGTGATTTTTTCTTGGAGAGAGACCTAATAAGTGAGGCGCGAGTGTTCTTCAACCAACCTTGGGAGCTAGCAAAACATATGGCATGCCATTTTGAGAGTTGTCGACGTACAAGTCCATAATCAACAATGTCTATGTTCGTTCTACCTAAGTGGCCTAATTTCAACAACATCACTCGTCACATGAAGATGTACCAAGCATTCCATGCTTTGACACATTTGGTTACTCGCCAGTCGGTTACCGACCAAGTCCATAATCAACAATGTCTATGTTCGTTCTACCTAAGTGGCCTAATTTCAACAACATCACTCTTCACATGAAGATGTACCAAACATTCCATGCTTTGACACATTTGGTTACTCGCCAGTCGGTTACCGACCCGATTCAGCAGAAGGTCGTTGCTCTTGCTCAATGGCCAGTTCACTTTTGATTGGTCGACGCTGATTGTGATTTTTACGATTCATCCCCGACAGCATCTTCTGTGGAACCTTCCATCGCTACGCTGCGAGAATTTTCTACGGACGCTACCGCCCCGTTGACTGATCTCGCCTAAGCTCGGTGTTTGATTCGAACTGAGTTGAACGTGATATTGTTCTTGGCGGACAACTAGTTTCCGGATTAGCCGACTGATATGCGACGCTCGATTTCGGGTCAAAAGACTTTGTAATACGTTTTTCTTTACTAGCTTGTAAGTCAAAAACCAAGACTCTAGTTCATCTCGCCAATGGCCAACGGGTAAAGTATTCTATAGTTTGCGAGATTAATTTCGAGCTAAATAAGCACGACTTAAAACGATCTTTTAACGTCATGCGAGAATTACGGGTTGCTGAGCTGGTGCTCGGTTTACCATGGTTGGGTGACGAGCAAGCTACATTATAGTTCGGCACGACACGTGCCTTCACCATGATGGTCGGTACAACAATGGAGATTCAGACGGAGGACCTACGCCCTTAATGCCTACTAATGTCTTCATGCAAAGTTCAAAAACTCATTCGCAAGACGCGCGCCGAAGGAGACGTCGTAACGCTGATTTTTTGGTAATTAACATCACGCAAGCTACGGAGTTGTCAGCGAAATATCACACGGGAGAGGAATTAACTACAAAACAACGTGAGAACTTCCGGTCGTTATACTCTACGATGACTTCGTGGAGTTACAACCAGTGAATTCGCCGCCAATACGCCGACATTGGGATCATCACATTGAAACAACTAGCCCGATAAAACGTCAACGTCGCAACAGATTGTCACCAACACAACGCGTTGAGCTAAACCAACAGCCCAAAGACGTAATAGAGGATGGTTTAATTCGACCAACTCACAAAGAGCTCGGCTCGTTAATTCTTTTTGTGCGAAAGCCGATAGATCTTTTCGCGTGTGCATGGATTACCGTGGCCTTAATGAGGTTACGCGTAAGGACACCTACCCACTTCCGCGTGTGGATAACACTCTTGATGAACTCAAGGATGCAAATTTTAACACACAGCTCGACCTCGCCTCTTGCTTGGCATTGGCGAGGTCAAGTGCGTGATGAAGATGTCCACAAGACCGCTTGTTACACGCATTATGGACTATTGGAATAGGTCGAAATGCCCTTTGGCCTTTGCAATGCACAGGCAAAACTCCAGCGGATGATGAACGACATCTTGCGCGACTTTTTCCACAAGTTTGTGCTGGTTTACCTCGACGAGGTTTGTGTCTACAGTCGCACACTAGAAGAATACTTGGAGCTCTTGTGTCATGTGCTACAACAATTCATAGAGGAGGGCTTGAAGTTGCGTCTCAGGAAATGCGTATTCGGTCTTTACGAGATGGGGTACTTGGGCTACATTGTGTCTGCTTGTAAAATTTTCGTTTCGACAAAAAAGTCGAGGCCGTTGCAGACTGGCAAGTGCCTACGATGCGGAAGGAGATTCGCAGTTTCGTGCAGCTCTGCAACTTTTACGTCAAGTTCATCCATTATTTTAGCGACCGTACGGCTCTATTGACGGACTTACTACGGAAGTCCCAGCCACATAAGGTTACGCTGACACCCGCTTGTTTGAAAGCCTTTGAGACTTTCAAGTTACGGTTCATTTTCGGACCATATGCGATCCTTTTAGAGGTCAGCTCGGACGCGATGTGTACCGTAGCTGCATATGCTTCGACATTGGGAATTGCATTATTCTTGTTGCAAGATCGAGGTGAAGGACTTCAACCAGTCTCTTACTGGGCGCGAAAGCTGAATTTAGCTGAACGTGGCAACACCTACTCTGCCTATGATTTGGAAGCTTTGGCTATATGCGTAGCGGCGAAGCATTGGAGGTGTTACCTTGAAGGTTTGTCTAATTTCCTTGTCGTAACAGACCACGACATACTGGGACATCTGCCCGGCAGTCGAAAAGCAAGTTGGACAAGCGGCAAGCTCGTCACCTGCGGGACTTGCAGCCGCTTGTGGGCACGATGACACTTGTGTACCGCAAGGGAGCCATGAACGAAGCCGAATGTCGGAGATCATACATTCCTTAGGCCACAGTTTAATTCTTGTGGGATGACAAGGTTCCGTTAGACACAAAACTACGACGGAAGTCCCAGCTCTTGTTAAAGGACGCTCAGTTAAACTCAATGATTGTTAACGCGCCGCGGTTGAACCATGAGTTCGCTAATCTCGTTCGCGAAGGGTCCTCCCAAGACTCGTTTTATTGGGACGAGGACGAGTGGACGAAAGACAGTCTGATTGAAGCCACAGCTTGGTACTTTTGGCGTCCCGGTCGCCTTTGTGTCCCGCGGAATTCTGAGCTCCGACTGAAATTTATGTCCGAGTTGCACGACATTTCGTCCGCTGGTCACATAGGAGTTGCGAGCACTCTTGCAAAAGCGCTCGACATATTCTTGTGGAAACAAATTTGCCAAGATGTTAAAGATTTTTGTGAGCATTGCGTCATGCGTCGACGTGCTAATATTCAACCATACATGGATGCGACTCTTTACTCTTAATTGTTCCACACAGGCCGTGCGTGCCACACAATTGGGCTAGACTGCTCAACGCACGTACATGTGATCAATGGCTTTGATAGTGTGTTGATTGTGGTCGACAATGTGACTCGAATTGCCAGTTTTCTCCCGTGTACATAGAGCGAAACAAGGCAAAGGAAAATGTCATTTTTCTTAAATGGACTCTACCATTTACACGGACTGTTCCGAGTGCTTTGTTGGTGATTGAGACCCCAAATTCGTCAACGGCTTCTAGCAAAAGATTTGGAGACGTCTTGGAACGCGGCTCAACATGTCTTCCAGCTGACACCCGGAGACTGAACTAATGGAGCGTGTTAACAACACATTTCAGAATAGCTTCTGCGTTGTTTTTGCTGTTGGGATGGATCGAACTGGGCAGACTTGCTGCCTCAAGTGGAATGTGCGTACAACGCTACTCGTGCGCTCGGTTTTGAGCACAGTCTCTTCGAGGACAATTTTGGTTTCTCGCCAGAGGAGCCACTTAGCATGTTGTTCAGCATGCGACTTTCGATTCCGGTCTCGCAAAACGCAACATAGCGATTAAAAATGTTGCACGAGTTACCCGCTTTAGTACGTTCGGTATTACAAATGCACAAGGGTGAGGTGCAAGCTCGCTGAGAACCTTAGGCAGCCACGCACTTAGTTCGAGGAGACAAGGTGACAGTCGTCACTAAGAACCTTTTCTTACGGGGGCAGCCAAATCGCGAGTTACGCGACCGACACATTAGATCTTTTTACAACCGAGGGGCATATTGGAAAGCGCAATTAAAGATTGCAATCGACAGCGACATGTCGCTTACATCCGGTGTTTCACGTCGACAACCTAAGACCATGCTCTACGACTTCTCTTCGGCATGATGTCCGTGTGACTACTCCAAAAGGTGGTGATGCTGAGTTCGATGTTTCTCACATCTTTGCTGTGTGCATTAAGTCGTTACCTGGACGTTGAGGCAAAAGAATATGCTCTTCATGACGTACTTCAGTGATGATGTCACACATTGTTTAAACGAGGTACATCGTACGACGGCGTTACATGATTGCTTGAAGACGCCCAATGGCACACGTTTGCCAAGATTTATGCGTACAACGACTTCTACAGGCCTACAACGACATGCACGCTCACCCAACGCGCATTCTTGAGTCAGAGTAAGTGCTTCAATAAAGGAACCAAGACCACGGAAGTTAGTCTCGCGATTGGCCTCATTAATCGCTCAAGAGGGGGAGGGTACGAGTGTGACGAGTTCAATCATGCAACAATACATTTGATGATATTATACACTTACTCTTTACTATTTGACCTGTACTTTTCCATCGGAAGGACGTACAACGTGGGTACGTTGCCATTGCAATAAGCGATATTATTATTGTACTATTTTGCTAGTACCTTCCGGTACTTACAATAAGTTTGACTTATCCACATGACGCGTTAGTCTGATTTCTCGAGACAAACATACCGCGTCGCTCGTTTGATTGGACCGTCGCAAAAGTTCTAGCACGTGGCACAGAGACAAAGCGAGAACATGTGCAAGCTAGCTAGGTGGAAGCTATTTAAGCCTAGTGCAGCAGAGGGAGGTGACATAACCATTTAAACAATCCTTGTGTTTGTTTGCATTCTACTATTAACACCGAACAATCGGACATCTTCCATCTTTCTCCATATGCACTTCCACATACATAAGCAACAACATGGGAAAACATGTTTGTGTCAATAGTTAGCTCTAGCCATGCAAACTGCCACATTGAACGATGAGCTCGTCACCAAGATATAATTCCGACGAAAGTTGCTGATAAAATCCCTAAAGCTTCAAATGAATCGTGAAAAATCCGCAGTCCGACCTTTAGCTCTAATTGATATCCGCACGAGTTTTTGGACCTTCCTAGACAACATGAGTAGACACCCAGGCCGCTAGGGTGTCCTCCCCCCCCCCTAGGCCGACGATCCGCTACTTGAGTCTCAACGACGGTACTATCCATCCATGTAAAAAGACGCTCGGTATCGAACTTAAGTGTCGCTTGTTGGTCATCCAGCCATGGTAAACTCACCATGACGTCCCCCGCACGCAAATCTCAAAGAACGTGAAACGTACGCAGAAATTTGTGCTGAGCGACAGTGAAAGGAATGTCACACACCTTGGTCGTAGCAACTCGATGTCAATTCAAGTCGAATAGGTGTCTTGTTAGACAGCTTACGCATTTGGAAACTCATCCGCCTAACGAAATCTTCTGACACGAAATCCAACATCGCAGCGCAATCCACCAACGTTGTTTGCTGTCGTTGCCCATCCGACGTAGAAACCGACCAAACAATTTGCAGAAGAGGAAGAATTTCTGTGTAGTATGTCAAAACAACAAGAGAAGTATTGTTTGCTAGTTGCTTCTTAGCGATGAAGTCCAAATCGTCCGGTTTTGGTACATGTCGATCCTCTATCGGTATTACATTATCAATAGGTGGAAGCGGACATGTGAATCCACTAGTAACAATTGTATATGCCAAGGAGCATGCCCCACCGCCCCTTGAAGCGTAGCGTTCGAAGACGATTGTCGAGTTATGAGTTGCATGCGCGCATGGAACTCATGGCACAACTTTCAATTGGCCGTGATCTGTTGAACTTAGCTCACGTAGGAATAAGAACAAAGATTGCGATAGTTGACTTAATCGATGTACGACGACAATTCTCAAAATGCTGTCCGATTCGGTCCGCAAGGTCCAATGGCGGATTAATAAAAACCCGCTCACCAGATAAGTCTCTCGCCAAGATTGAGTCGGAAGGAGAACAATGAGGTAACTCTCCGTGCACATTCAACCCGTCATCATCAGCATACCCCTCCAACGTGGAAAACAATGTTCGTGCAAAGGAGTAAAGACCGAATCGACAAGTTTCCAATCAATTGAACGTCGAGTTTTTGCATGTCTCCTACTCAACCTTTGCTTACTCTGCTAACGACGTCCGGCTCTACAAATTGCATGGCGCCTCTCCGCATTTGCAAAAGTCGTCGTCTCATGGGAAGGCTCCACTTAAGTTGGAGGTTTAGCCTCCTCTACATTCAACATCGCAAGAAGGTCTTCAGTAGTAGTAGGCGGATGCTCTTGTCCCTCATCATGACAGGTAGGTCGCCAAATGGGTTGCCACTGAATCGACACCGGATTATGCTTCACGTTGCATGACAAATTGGACGTCGCCTTCCGAAGCACTTCCAAAAGATACTAATATCACCACGCAACTCCCAGGTCACAATGAAGCCATTGTCAGCGAAACGAAGAGCAAAACTTCGCAACTCGCGCATGTTTCGCCGTGTATTTCGAACGCTCCGAAGCAAGTGTGGCATCAATTTGCTTAGAGAAAAAAGTACGTGACAATCAATTACAGCTAATGCGACAAAAATACGTGAGAGCGTAAATGATTGCAATGAAGTTGAATGTAATGAAAAAAGAAAGTAAGAAATGTCTCTTCCCTCCACTGCGCTAGCTGAAGTAGCCAAGCCTAGCTCGCCTTCAGTCTCGAAGTGCTACGCGTCCCTTGGGAGCTCGTCTCATGTGACGTGTTGTATGTCGCCTCGGACGGACGCGATCGGACGCGTCTTGACGCTTAATTCGTCTCACTAGTAAGTACGCTGGTATTATACTAGGACTTGAGCTCGTTACCGTGGCTGTACAACCGTGGGTGTAGACTTCCTCGGAAAGTACGGAATGCAACTATTTGCGACACGCACGAGTCGCGCAGTCATGTGTTCTGCTTAGAATAGTAGTCGGCACACTAATGTGGTTTTTCTTCTAAGGTTAATTACGCGATCATGGCTATCAAACGCCCCCGAGAGAGTATGTTAGCCGAACCCCCCCCCCCCCCCCCCCCCCCCCCCCCCCCCCCCCCCCCCCCCCCCCCCCCCCCCCCCATTAAGCATCGCTAGGCATTGTATGTGCAACATCCGCCAATTGCGTGTAAGTTGCTAGCGCGACTCTAGCGCTCCCCGGACCCCGCGCATCCCGTTTAGCAGTAACGATTTAGGGAAGATAATTAACAATATAAGGCTATGGATCAGCCATCGATGCATCGTCGATAGTATCATCATCACCCGGTGATAGTGCCATCGATGTGATAGGTTGCGACATCGACATCGACACGATGGCAGTAGTGCTCGCATCAATGCCATCTATTATCAAACAATTGTAAAATATTGATTATTTAAGCCCGATGTATCGATATATCGTCCCAAATATCGATATATCGGCGATAATATCGGCTTAGATTGCCATCGATGTCAACATCTCAAACTATCAACGCCATCAACATCGACGTTGCAAAATATCATCACCATCAACATTGACAAAATTCACTTGATCCCTAGACTTTTAACAATAGAAATGTAATGATAACCATTCGACGAGAAGCGGTCTTTTTACAGCTTTTCTAATTGCATTTAAATATTGTTACGGGTATGGGATATATTATATATATGGTATACCCGATAGAATATATGGTTCCTGTATAGGTCGGACCGTAATCCTAATAACACTAAAAAACATATGCATTGCTTATTCAACTCTTAAGTTACTTCAAAGTATTATACTTAGTATATTATTTTAGTATTATATAACAGCAATGTTCCGAAAATTATTGAATACGAGTAGCCCGTGGTTTGTCGGTCGTTCTTTGTATTTTTTTAATCATGAAAATACACACACTATGTGTCTTTCACTCTGTATTTCTGTAATCGTACAAATAACCCACATGGGCTCATGTGTAGTTGTCACACACACACACACACACACACACACACACGCACACACACACACACACACACACACACACACACGCACGCACGCGCACACACACGCACACACACACACACACGCACGCACGCACGCACGAACACACACGCACGCGCACACACACGCACACACACACAAACACACACACTTTTCACAATGTACTTTTGTTATCACGCAAATAATGTCATCGATTCTCTTGTACCCATCGTAGCGATGCGTTGTAGGTAAAGACGTATCCCAATCCCTATCCCAATAAATGCGCTATACACCAGGTCTACTTGTTCGAAAAAATAAAAATGCATTTGTAAATGTCTCCTCCACAAAAGTCCGGATGACATGCATTATGTCAAACATAAGCTAGTCAAGAGCACGCTCCCCTCTCACCCACGTCAAGCACGACGACATACGAGTACCGCCTAATTGTAGACGAGCCGAGAAGCAAGCAGTTAGCCGTCATCCGGTACGGTTGTACCTCACTTTAAAGCAACGAGTGTTGTCGATAGAGGATGTCGTATTAAGCCCATAAATCCCCAAGATATTGTCTAAACTACACACGTCGTTTTGAGCGCCACGTCATGGCGTTACTCAAGCGCTCATACCAAACTGAATATTATTTCGTGTTCCACATAGCCGTATTTTTGGGGACTTGTTGGAGGGGATTTGGAGGCGTGGGTGCCGTGTTCATTTCGCGAGGTTTGGGATGCGGGTCAGCGGGTGTGTGAATAGAGCACGGAAGTTCACGGCGCATGTACGGGTGGTGTTTCTGAACAGCAAGCGAGCAAAAACGCACATGACGTAGGTTTGGACATACGATGCACGATGTCAATATGCAAGGGCGATTGGCGTTGGTGAGGGGCGAGGTTCAACTTGACCGTTAGGGATGCATCACCTTGACGGTGGTGTTTGGAATGCTTGGGTATGTGCTTGTGCCAACCACACCCGCCCCACGCGTGGCACACGTCGAGAATTAGGCTCGCAAATCAGTAGGAATGAATAATTGGTTAACATATATCGACTATAAACCCCGCACAAATCGCCTCAGGATGTGGGCCGAATTTGACGGGTGTTGCTTGGCATTGCGGCTCAACTTTCCCGGAATAATTCGGAATCAAAATAATTCACATTAATTTGTTTGTAGGTCTTTGAACTCCAACGTAAGCGTGTTCGACGCGCATTGAAAACACTCGTCCAACGGCACCCGTTTCAAAACGCTTTGACTACTTTTGAGTAAGTTATGATCGTTTGAACATTGTGGCCGAAAGAAGCTTGCCCTTGGGTTGTGCGCATATCGGTGGTAAGTCTACGTACGCGATTTCGTGCTTTCCCCCCACAGCGGCCCGGCCAACACCTCCTCCCTCCGTCGCCTATGCATTATATCTGCGCGACCGTCGCATCCACATTCATATTGCGGCGTTGTTCGCCCGTTACTCTTTTCGTCTAACTAGCACGGCGGCTGTTTGAAAGAGTGTGCCTCAGGGGTGCGGGCGCGATAACCCCAAGTACACAAGCTCGGTTGTGCTCGAATTCGCCCTCCGTAGTTGTCGGCGCATTCCATCTTGTGCGCCAAAGCATTGTCTAGGATTTCAGGAGATTTGTCAATAAAATCGACGCATGGTTACATTTTCTACTTGCGAAGGTGCGAATTCTTGTCTTGAGTTTTGTGGGGAAGTATCTTCAATCACCCGGCAACTTCCCCTCCTGCATGTGCGGATGTGCCACGCACCGACGCACGCGCGACGAAGCGTCTCACGGCTAAACTGTTTTCGCATCGGGTACACACCGCCAACGCCGCAACACAAGAGCCAACTTTCCTTCATCGAGGCTCCAATACCCCCCGACGACAACGATTTCCCTAGGGTATTTGTCGCGAAGCTGCGCCAGCTCCTCGCGCAGACGGTATCGGTACGGTTCCCCTTGCGACCCGGTATAGTTCTTAGGCCGATGTTTTTTAGGGTTTGGGGTTTAAGGTTCAGCCTCGGAAACAGAATATTATGACGGCTTTGTTGATTACACAAAATAGGATTGTGAAAAACAGGGGAAAAGAAAATCACAAGGCTTGCGATCGGACTTCGAACGCAAGTCCGTGACCTTACTGAAAACAATTTGCAGACACACGTAACCTGGCGACGTTGAGGAAATGGAAGTGGGATTGTGATCGAAGGAAGAGGTGCGTAATGGCTTGGCGGAGATTAGCGTTTTGCAATAGGGATATTGCCCAGCTGTTGCTAGCACGGGCATCCTCCGGCGGACCGTCGTTGCCACCCGCCGCGTCAGCATTGGAAGCCATCCCGCAGCGCGCTGCCCTCAGTCCGAACGACCCCACGCTACCAAACCGCCCCAGTGCATCCAAACCTGTACCCATCACATCGACAAGGCAGCTATGCAGCACCGCGGCTTCCCATCCACCACCCACGAGTCTAATGGGTGCCTCTTCCGGCTGGCCCTGTGGCCGGCAGTCTGTCCGGTGAGTTTGCCCCTCGACCACTTGACCTCGAGCACTAGCTACAGTAGCACTAGTGACAGATCAGTAGCCACGCGACAAACCAAAAAAAGGTCATTGGTTTATTTTGGTTACGGAGTTTAGGTGCCTTCCAAACGCGACTGACAGTGTAGTCTTGCTGCAGGTGTGCGGCCAGTAACGCGTCGGATTTCGACCTAATCTCCGTCGATATACAAATGGCGCGCGTGGACATGTAAGTACGCGTGCTCCTCTCCTTCCGTCTTTGTCTTCGCGAGCACTGCAGCAGCACCGGCTGGCTTCCGTGTCGACGCGTGACGCCCTAACTCACGGCGTGGCACGGCGACGCGCGTGGTGCTGACTAGGTACTATCCCGGCGGCTTCACCGTCAGCAACATCCAAATGCCGGGGCCGGTGTTCCTTTGCTACCGGATGTCGCTGCTTTGGAAGGCGCCGTCCAGTGTGGAGGATCTCTCGCCGAGCGATCTGCCGCTTCTATCCCTCATCAAGCCTCCACCGGGTGAGTGGCGGGGGAGGCCCAAGCTGAGCCACTTTCTTGCACCGTTTTATGATATATTATATTAGACTTTATCGTATGTCGCTGTCATTCTCTGTCTTAAGTGACTCGATGCCATGTCATCCCACACCATGTATCATGCCATGTCATGTATTATGTGATCTTCCGTGACGGCATGTGTTGTGTCATGCCATGGTCATTGTGGCGTGCTGTGCCATCATACCATATCATCTATCATGATCGAAGGGACGTGATGCGATAACATGTCATGTCATATGTGTCATATGATGTCATGTTTATACCATATGCCATGACATGCTGTGTTTTCAGTGGCGTGGTCTGGTATGATGTTAGATAATGTGCCATTATATGCCACGTCGTATGTCACATATGAAGTCATGTCATGTCATGTCATGTCATGTCATGTCATGTCATGTCATGTCATGTCATGTCATGTTTATTGTGATATGATGTTGTGTGATTCTTCTTTTTGCATGTTGTGTGATTTTTGCGTTGTTCTGTCAAGCATCTCATCTCGTTATGTCACAAGCAATGCATACGGAATGCTGTGAATGCTCTAACTCCGGACATTTCGGCCGCTGTCATAAGATTTTCTGGTCATTGGGACGGGGAAGAGCTACAAACCTATCTCGAAGGAGCTGATGGGATTCCTGAAACAACGGGCGATCTCAGTGGAAGTCATGGACACGGTGCCAACCCCTCCCTCCTGCATTTTCAAAATGAATGCATGAGCGAAATTAACCATTACACAATGAGCAATGAAAGAGTATCATTTTAGCACAACGGCATTATATTGCAATGGCATTAATGCACAATGCGTTTAACACACACACCCGCAAGCAGACACACACACACACACACACACACACACACAGTAAATACACACAAACCCTACATCCAACGCGCGCGCACACACACACACACATACATGCACACGCACGCACGCACGTATGCACGCTTGCGCGCGCACGCAGACAGTGGCACGCATCTGGCTTCACGACTAAGCTCCCAAGCATGACAATACTCACATACACACATTTTAACACATATAGCATATATCCAATCGCACGCTTTCTCTCCCTTACACCCACTCCCGTACGCGCGCGTATATGCAGAAGCACACTACAGCGTCCACTTACATAGAAACTGCAACACATTGAGACTCGCTGAGACAGCCCTAGTAATCCGCACATTTTGAGATGAACTGGAACTTTGATTTACTCGATTATATAATTGAAATTCACACGTACACACACGTTGAATTGCAATTCACACACACACACACACACACACACACACACACACACACACACACACACACACACAAAAACGCGCGCGCATTTCCCGCCAATGTTTGCAAAACAATGTGTAAATTGGAGTGCATGGGACAAAGCAAAGGCAGCCTCTCAGTCGTTTACGTATGTGTCCATGTGCAGGTCAACGCGGCTGCTACCTTCAATATTCTGAATCAGGAGAGCCGCAACGTTGCTGCCTGCCTATTCACTCTTTAGCTCAAGATCTGCCGTGACATCCTCAGCCTGCATGCATACAGCTAAACAGCGACGTATGCACTACAGTGCTGCTCTTCATTGAAAAAGAAAGTAAATACAAATGAGTATCCGCAAGAGGACCCAGCCTTTACATCTCCCCCTACCCGAAGTCACGAATACACCCCTGCCCCCCCCCCCTCCACACACACACACGCGCACACACACACGCACACACACATAGACACACACACACTCACACACGCACACACACACACACGCGCACGCAGACAGACACACACACGCACACACACACACACACATAATACACACACACACACACACACACACGCCAATCCCCACGCGCACGCGCACGCAGACATACACACACACACACACACACACAGAGTACACACACACACACACACACACACACACACACACACACTTTATTTATGTGTCATACGCACAAATGCATGCATTGACAGCTAGGAAAGCGGGGGGCTCGTTGCACTGCAGAATCGGGTAGCCACATTCACTTTCAAGGAGATTGCGCTGGAGTTAGTTTTGCCATTAAATGAAATGTTTTGAAGCGTATCGTCAAGCGTCAGACCTGGCCTCGGAAAACGTATACCCTCCTATGACAGAGCTTCAATAATCAGTTGCAGGCCACGATCTGCTGCTCCCGCACCGAATTGCGCACTGGGTCTGCACTGTGTCGGATAAACATCTACAAATGTCGGTATAGTCGTCATTAAAGGAAGCAAAGAATGGATGTCGACGCTCGACGTCCCACCCCGACGCATGTGTTTTCAAGCATATTATCGCTGTCAATGTGGGACGTGCGGACGAGCAGATCGTATTTTTGAAGTGTGCGATACCCACAGTTGCTTTCCCACCCCCCCTTAATGGTGTTGTGTGTAGGGCGTATCCCATCTCAGCCCCACACTCACTCCTCGCGTCACTGCAGCCTTGCCCTTCATGCGAGGTTGGGTCGAAGGAGTACCATGTGTGAAGGCACGTGTGTCTGAACACACCCAGCGTTTTGGCACAAGCCTCGGTCTACAATTGTTCTTCGCTCCCTTCCCGGTCTGAGCCTCTAACAATTCTTAGCCAAATAAAGACTTGTGTCAAATACTGTTATGTCGGGTCACCCTTATTTCAGAGCCCCTCAACACACACATGCATCACACGTGCACACACTCACCCACACACTCACACACCTCCTCCCCCCCCACCCACGCACACACACACAGTGGAATCTCCCGCACTGCCGAATATCAAACATCCATTCCGCAGAAATCTTCGTGTCCTATATCCTGATATGGAATCTGGGTTTCAGGATTGTTCCCACTGTTCCCCGCCGAACAGTTCCCTGAATAGCGACAGCCTTGCTTTTGGCTCGAGGTTGTACCAGGCGTCTGTCACTCTGAGCACTTTCCGCTTTCCAGTGTTTTGTCTCTACTTTTCACTTAACGCTTGTGTCAGTCCCACTGCCCCAATCATCGTCAGAGGAACAGCAGTTGTGTGAAACGTGCGGATGGAACGGCGCCAGGGTCCTATTTTCGAGGCAATTGATAGCCCAGCGCCCTGACACACCCCTCTGCGCATATCAAAACAGCCACTCTGTGCCACAATAGACAAGCTCTACCTTTGTGCGACAACAAATGCAACAAGCAATTGGGATCGAGGTTCCGTCCAATTCTCACAGACTGCCTGTCCAAATAATATGAAACGCGCCTCTCTCCGCACTTGCGCCCCATCCATTCACCCCTTCCTCTTTACTACGTAACCAAACTGAGCAGCAATTGTGTGGCTTGCGGGCGTGTCAGCGAGCAGATCGTGCTTTAGAAATAACTGGTACACATAATTTTGCTCTTCACTAATTCAGCGACCTGAGTCTGAGATCCAATGTAGCCATGCTGATTCCAGCAGCGCCCTCAATGAGGCAACCAAACCATCGATCTCAACCCATTCAAACCCGCACACGCATGCACATCCAGGGCCTGGGTCCCCCTCCCCGTGCACGACATATGAACAGTAATGTGACAATGGAGGTCGGCGAGCAGGTTGTGATTTGGAAACCATAGATAGTTACAGTTGGCATTCCTTTCCCTCTCCTTCTCATCTTAACAGCTAGTCAGTGTCCCGCATGCCAATCGTGTGGCTTAGTGACGCGGGTTGTGAGTGACAGCAGCCCAAAAAGCAGCCAAAAGCCTCAAGCAACTGCCTTCCAGGTCGATAGCTGCGTTAAGGCTGCACCAGGCGTCTATCTTTCGGAACACTTGTACAATGTGTGGGAGCTGCTCTGACTGCACAGCCGCACCTCATTCATCCCCTCCCGACTCGGTAACTGCACATTCCCCCGCCCGAGTGACCCACTTCAACCTCAACCTGAACCACAGACCGACCCGGCGCTCACTTTTGTCGTTTCCCCTTGAGCTGCTCCGACAGTTGGCGGTTCACCTCCCGCAGGTCCGCCAGCTGCATCATCACCTCCACCTTCTCCGCCGTGGCCTGCGCCAGCCGCATCTTGAGCTCGTTCGCCGCGCCCTGCACCGCCTCCAGTCCCTCATACTCAGAGACGTGCCGCTCCCTCGCGCTCGCTAGCCTCGCCTCCGCCTCACGCTCCCCCGCGCGCGCCGCTGCCTCGCGCGCCTCCGCCTCCGCAGCCGCCTTACGGCTCAGCTCCACCTCCGCGCGCGCCGCATACAGACTGTCCTCAAACTCTTCCCGGTTCGCATTCGCCTCCCCTGCAGCCTGCTCCGCCGAAGCCAGTAGCGCCCGCAGCTTGGCTCCCTCCTCCTCCGCCTTCGTCCCTTCCTCTTCCGCCTTTGCCCTCACAGCCTCCACATCCCCTCTCAACCGCTCCACCTCAAGCGTCTCCCCCGCTAAAGCCTCTCCCACGCGCCTCACCTCCGCCTCCAACGCCTCATTTTCCGCCTTCAGCTCGGCCCCCTCCCCCTCCACCTCCACCACCCGCCGCTCAGCTGCAGCCAGAGCCGCTTTCACCGCCTCTAGCGCCTCCACCTCCTTCACGCGCGCGCGCAGCGCCGTCAGTTCGCCCTCCGCTGCCGCCAGCGCAGCTTGTGCATCCGCCCGTAGCCTCGCCTCTTCCTCCGCCCGCCCCACCGCCTCCCTCACCCTCCTCTCCAAGGCTAGCCCCGCCCGCTTAGTCTCCTCCGCGTCCACCAGCGCCTCGTCCCTCTCCGCCAGCGCCGTAACGCTCTGCCTCTGATAGAACTGCACCTCCGACTCCAGGTGCGTGTTCCGCGCCGCCTGCGCCCGCCACTCGCTGTCCACGTCACGCCGCAGGTGCTTCATCTGGGCGATGTCCTCCCGAAGGCTGTCCCTCTCCCCCCTCACCGCACTCAGCCCCGCCTTCGCCTTCGCCAGCTCCGCCTCTAGACTGTAAATACGCTCGCTCACCACGAAGGAGGAGTCAAACATGGTGCCGCTGCCCTGCATGCACATGTTCTCCAGGTCCCGGATCAACAGCATGTTCTCCTCCTTCAGCTTCGCCACCTCCTTCGCCAACGCCCCCTCCTCCTCGCCCTCCCCGTTCCCCGCCCCCACCATACTACCACAGAGCAGCACCGAAACCACCACACCAACCCGAAAGAACGCAGACGGCCTCACGACACGTTACGACGCCCTCGCAGCGCGACTCCGCTGGCCTCTCTCCCTCGCAGTAACGCCAGCGCGCCTTCCGTGTGAGGATAAGGTCGACGAAAGTTCGTGTATGGATATAGTCGACGAAACCGACGAAAGGGTCGTGAAATATGGGGCAAATGTCGGCTGGGTTGCCTCGCCAGACGACACCGGCCAGAATCCCGAAGCCCCTCACAACCCTCAACTTCGAGGTGGTCTGGAAGGCTGGGAGAAACCTGTCGGTTGTGCTGCGGAGATACGGGAGTGGCAGACTAGGCACTCTGCATGTTCTGCGCCTGCCGTTAACTACTATATTTTGTCTGACTTTTGTCTGTCCCAATTTCACAAAATTATCCAGGACCATTTCACCCCCCAAAATGGTCCTGAGATTTTTTCTGTCCAAATCGTCCAAATCGTCCATTTCCATACCCTATTTCGACGTCAAACCCTAACTTTATTCCAAATCCTAATTCGAATTTCAAACCCTAATTCGAATTTCAAACCCTAACGTTATTCCAAACCATAATTTCCGAATCTTGCCAAAATTCAATTCCCAGATTTTTTCTGTCCCGACCGACACCCCGCCCCCCCAGATCTCATCCATGATTTGTTTCAAAAGGTACCCGGGTACCCCTCCGCTCCAACGAATATTCCGTCGCGGAACCCCCCTCTATCCACGACGATTCCCGAGCTGCCCGAAAACGGTCACTAAAACTCGAACAGTGTTTTCTTCTAAAGACCCAATACACTGCTCGAGCTTTGGTGACTTTTTTGGTGCCCCGAAGGATGCCTCGAAGACCCCCCGGCGCGCAGCCGCGCCCGCGAATATTCCTTCGCGGTTCCCCGACAATTCACGGCTATTCCCAAACGGTCACCAAACGGTCACCAAAAAAGTCACCAAACCTCGAACAGTGTTTTCTTCTAAAGACCCAATACACTGCTCGAGCTTTGGTGACTTTTTTGGTGCCCCGAAGGATGCCTCGAAGACCCCCCGGCGCGCAGCCGCGCCCGCGAATATTCCTTCGCGGTTCCCCGACAATTCACGGCTATTCCCAAACGGTCACCAAACGGTCACCAAAAAAGTCACCAAACCTCGAACAGTGTTTTCTTCTAAAGACCCAATACACTGCTCGAGCTTTGGTGACTTTTTTGGTGCCCCGAAGGATGCCTCGAAGACCCCCCGGCGCGCAGCCGCGCCCGCGAATATTCCTTCGCGGTTCCCCGACAATTCACGGCTATTCCCAAACGGTCACCAAACGGTCACCAAAAAAGTCACCAAACCTCGAACAGTGTTTTCTTCTAAAGACCCAATTCACTGGTCGAGCTTTGGTGACTTTTTTGGAATCCGGAGGATGCCCCGGAGGATGCCTCGAAGCCCCCCCGGCGCGCCGCCGCGCCCGCGAATATTCCTTCGCGGTTCCCCGACAATTCACGGCTATTCCCAAACGGTCACCAAACGGTCACCAAACGGTCACCAAAACGGTCACTAAAACTCGAACAGTGTTTTCTTCTAAAGACCCAATTCACTGGTCGAGCTTTGGTGACCGTTTTTGGTGACCGGAGGATGCCTCGAAGCCCCCCCGGCGCGCCGCCGCGCCCGCGAATATTCCTTATGCATGACTAGTCGGCAGGGTTTGTCGCGTTATAAATCGCCGTTACCTCTTCCCCGGTCAGCGGGCGGTTGTCAACTGTAACTTTCCTCGCGTATCCGTCCCACCAAAACTCATATAAAGGATAGGGAAATGTCGTCCCACCGTTGTTCACGCCGAAGAACATCTTGTTCGATTCCATGAACGAGTTGTTCCACTCGCCCAAATATGTTGTTGTGAGGGCCAAACCGTTTATGCTTGTGTGCATAGTCCACTGGTGATTCTCCACCGATAAGACGAAGAAATGCCACATGTTTTTTGTAAGGTTGAATTGTATTTCGCCGAAGTTTGAGGTAATCAAACCTTTGTTCGAAAGCCAAAGAAAGGGGCCACTCCTTAACACTAGAAATCGCATCTCTTGGGATGTATCGACTAGAGGCTTGATCCAAAACGTCATCGACCATGTTCCCGACCGGACGAACTCGCCGTAGTCTACCCCCTCTTCACCGATATCGGCGAATCTCGCGTAGGAACTTGACCCGTTGAATAATATCATATCGCCCTCGGCGACTATGTTGTTTCCGTGCTCCACTATTTTCGTGTCGAGGATTTCATGGCGGATATGCACGTCTCCGACCGGCTGCGGCCCCGCCGTGTTGCCGCGGGCATCAATGAGCTCCACCCAAAAGTAGTGGGTCCCGCCCTCGAGCCCGCTCACCGTCGCGACGCCATCCAAGTACCGTTTGACGCCGGTAGCGTGATTTTTCGTCGACGAGTTGAGCACCGCCGCGGTGACGTTGGTGTACTCCGCCGGAACTTCATTGACGGTGTTTCGGTAGAGGCGGACCTCGGTGACGCCGCTCATCTTACTTTGGAGTAGTGTAAGAATTTTCGATGCACCCCGGGATATTCGGAGCGTTCTCCTCTAGCCGGCTCATCACATTACTCGTGTGACGGATGAAATCCCCCTCCGACGTATATTCGGCGTTATTCAGGAGGCGGAGAGTGCATTCCGTGTTGATATCACGAACGACTTCGCCGAAACGTGATGAATAGTCGTTGTGCCGCTCCGCTTTGTTCGGCCACTCAAGCCCGCTGTTCAAGGCCGCCACGGACCCGCTTAAAAGTGAAAGGCATCCGCTGGCGATGGCGGGTATTCCGGTGGTGGCCGAGGGCTGCCCGATCCCGTAAGTAAGATTAAGACAACCCACGCCGAGACTGAGTGCGACCGTGGTGAACAACGCCATGTCCGCACGTGCCTTAAAGAAAGAATACGAATCCCCATGCAACCGCCTGAGTTTTTTCGCATGCGTACGCCACTTCTCGAGCAAAGGGCTGTTAACGGCGACCTCGCTTTCACTCATTTTTGTTTTCATCTAAGAAAAATGGTGCCGGGTCTGATGTCAAGTCCGCCCACGTCAATCATTGTAAGCATCCGCGGTTCCTCTACCGTATTCCCGATGCTATTTTGCCGGATGCTCGTGGTGAAGCCAAGTAGATAATTCCACGGCGGTAGGAACGTGATTACGTCCGGTCGGTTAGTATCCGACAACCGCAGGTTTGTTTGGATGAGTGGCATTGTGTGTTACTACGTGTCGAAGAAAGAAAGCGTGATGGTGACACTGAAGGCATCGGCGGGGTTGACCTCTATCGAGCTCTCCGCCAGTTCCGGGGCTGAATCGTCCTCATCGACGTCGAAGATGCCGCTGGTTTCAGATTGTGGCTCGAAGATTTCCACAAAGCCCTCGTGCAGCCCCGGGCGCAAAACACTTCCAGGAAAATTCGCTGTCCCTAGCGTATGCCGGAATGTCATGCTTCTTCGTCTGGTATTTGGTAGAAGGTGAGACAAATTACGTACGCCGTTGACTCGCCACTGCCAAGCTCAACAAATTGCGTCGCTGTCCTAAGTTGAAGGTCAATCTCGCCCACATTATCTAGCGGCCGCCGGATCGGAATCCCCACCGTGTCTTCGTTAACACCCTTCAGAGTGAGCTTCTGTCCCACGTAGCTCAGTGCGTCTTGCGCGCGTGATCCCGGGAGAAATCCGAGGACACTCAGCCCTTGGTACGGATCGTCGACGAAGGTTGTGCTTGTTATTGCTAGTCCGTACGCCTGCGCGCCGTAGAGGTGAATTAACGAGCAATGCGAGACCGCGACCTGCCACCTTGTCCCGTCGTTTCGATCCATACGGAAAGAGCGGAAGTCAACGGGGACACGTTCGTTCGGCCCCCGGACATTCATCCACACGTGAAAGAAGGGCGGGGACAAGCTACGCTCGGGCTCTTCCACCCAGAAAACGAGGCTGAAGGTGAAATCGTTTACGAACGTAGGCGTCCACGGGAGCACACTGGTTCTAAGCTTCGTCGGGCCCTGAAGGAGGTAGAAAGACATGTCACCGCGTACTAGCCGCGAACCGTCGCATATCCCAGCGCACGTGTTGCTTTGGACGTACGACGAATCAGCCATCTCGCCAAATACGTTCCCGCCACGCCAAGACTGAAAAAGACCTAGGATTGAATCGATGTTTGCGGGATCCCAGCTTTTGTAGCAGTTTGATTGTCGGATCGACGGAGAGCACAGCATGATCGAAAGGGGGTCGGGCTCCACACCAGTGAAGCCGGTGATTGGTGTGCACCACTCGAGCGCGAAACGAACATGGGGTTTACCTTGGAACTTGCTACCGTTCTGAAAGGCTGGCGTGCGAACGCAGAATGCGTGTTTCTCGCCGCTCACGCGCTCTTGGGTGCTAACTACGATCCTGCGCGCGACCATTTGTTGTAATCAGTAGAAAACATTCACAAGCCCATCCGCTCCGACCACGATAAAGCCATCGTAGTGGGAAAAGACGTCTACCGTTACGCTTGCGTCAAGTGCGGAATCGAAGTTCACTGTGAGATGCGACACCGACGTTGAAACATCAATACCATTCTGCGAGAACATGGACTTGTGGCTCTGGGACTCAAGGTCGGTGGCGATAAGATATTTCCCCTCGTCGAGGCCCCAGGTTCCATCCGTCACAATGCCCATATGCTCGAGGGACCCGTATGCGTGGAACGCCTTCTGTGTTTCAGCCCAAGCCTCAGCGTCAGAATCGACGGGCTTTGATGGGGTTAATACTCCGTTGATGGTGTACTGATAACGCCCCGTGTTACCCACAACATTCTTGCGTTCGGAGACGTATTTGATGCTGCTATAGTCGGTTGCGTCCTTCCGGAACAGTGCTATCAGCGTTTTCAACGACTTATACGGTGAAGAAAATGCCATCGACATCGAGCTGCTTCCATTTGGGGCGATCCACCGGTGCTGTGAGAAAGTGGAATACGGAATGACGATCCCACCGCTATTGGCCTCAACCAGGGCACGATCGACGGTGGGATCCAGGTGGATCATCTCGGCGACATACTCCACGTCTTTGAGCATCCAAGGCCTATTCCCCTCCTGCACCTTATCCAAATCCCCCAAGGTGAGCTCGAGGGTCAGATGTGTGCGGGCCATTGCGCCGACCGGAAGATATTTCTGCTGGTTCGTACCTATGATAGCACTCATCAGGGGAATACAGAAGATCCTGCTATCTGTAGCATCTACTTCCCTACTAAAACCCTCCGAGATCGTTCCGGTAGTCTCCATCTGGATTTTGTCCCCGGTGACGTCGAATAGTGCGTGGACAAGGGCGTTGTACTCTTCAATATTCTCTAGCACACCGCCGCCGGCACCCCCAGAAGCGGACACCTTCAAGGACCTGATGATTGCGTGCGCGGAGTAATCGAACTTGAATGATGCCATTTCGCTTGCTGCATCCAAGTTTTGAAGCTTAAATTTCAGGTAGCTCTGTCGCGAATTCAAGTACTCCCCGCGATTCCCTGTGGGAAGCACAAATCTGATAGTGTTTCCCGGTAGGAAGCCGCTGGATCCGTTCTCGGGGTAGATGTGGACCCGAGACTTCGTGGCAGGCGCCGCCACGGGCTTGTTACCGTACACGAACGAATCACTGAGCGAGCTTCGCACTTCGGCCATGGTTTTCTTTTATAGTATCGTTACAGAAAATATTTTCGTTAGCCTCTTTCAAGTTTTGATCCTGGTCCTCTCATCTGGCCGTACGCGGATCTGACAGCCGCAGCATGACCCTTCATACTATTTAGATCTGGCGCTTTTCCATCAAGAACCCCCTCCACGCCCCCCGCAATCCCGCCGATCCCGCGGGCAATGGCGCCGGCCGACGCGATACCAGCACCGAGCACGCTTCCATCATTGGTTTTTCCGGCACAGGCACGGCCTGGGGCATCTGCCTCGCGGATTGGGCGATGGGTGACGCGGCGTGTTTGAAGTGATCATGCGGTCGCATGATTGAGCTCGCCGCGGGCTGCTGTAAAATCGTCGGTGCCGGGGGGTTGTTCCCCATTGTCCAACCACGCGTAAATGGTAAGGGCTCGGGTTGATTGCCCGGTGTGGATTCACCTGTTGTTACTGTTTGCACCACGTTTACCCGCACATTCTGATTACGCATAACACGGGTTATGGGTTTCGGTTTTGGTTTTTGTTTCTTATAGGCCGCCGATTTCTTAGGCTTAGTAGTCTTGGTCTTCCGCCGCGGCATTGCTGTCATGTATACCTATACGATCGAAATTCTTGTACAGCTCCCCCGTCCCCGTGTCGGCATACATGAAGGCAAATGGCCGGTCGAAGACAAACCTCATGACCTCGTCCGCTTCATCCCGCGGAAGCGTGATCAGCTCCTCGAATATCGCTGTGGTTTCCTTCTTGTTCCGGGGCTTGTACATGAGGAAATGGCTGAGCGTTTTGCGTATGCCAAGCGGCATCGAGTTGTAAGACTGAACAAGGATGATGATGGACAGTCGGTAATGGCGGCGATTGAATATCAGCTCGCGCAGAATGTGCTGAATCTCATTATCTTTCAAGGAAGCGGTCACGTCATCGAGGACCAACAAGGTATTCTTCTCTTTCTCCGCCGATTGCTTCACCGCCTCGCGGATCCCGTCAAGCGTGCCCCAATCCAAATCGTCGTACATTCTATCGTGGTTCTTGAAAATGTTACGCTTCAAACTCAACACGCTGTGTGGTGGCATAACGACGTGGACGTGGTGAAAGGCCTTGCGGTAAGCTTGCTTGGAGGATAGTAGGTTCACGAGCATCGACGTTTTACCCGTGCCCGCGGAACCGATAATTGCCATAAAAAATGGTCTGTCGGGCAGCGGCGACACGATTTGTTCGTGTATCTTTTTGTCACACAAGAACGCCGGGGGTTTCACTGTGAATGCTGACCTTTTTTCGATGGTGAACCGCATTTTACGTTCTTCCTTTTATAGTATCTTCGAATTTCTTTTGGAGCCACCCCCCAGGTTACCGCCTCGAGTACTTGGAATTGCTCGTCGGTGAAGCCGAAACCACCGAAGTTTTCCTTCCACCACGCCGCCGTCCCATAGTTTGAGCTCCGAGCAAGCAAATGGGGATCTGTCTGGGTGAACTTACTCGCAGAAATGGAGGAAACCGCTTCCCCGTGAACCACCTCCGATCCGATGGTCTCGAGTAGAGAAGAAGTAGACGAAGTAGACGCCATCTTTCTATTTATTTTCTATTGTCTAGTTTAGAAAAGAAATGGCATGGGACGGAGCGATCTCGAACGCGGCGACGGCAGTGACGGAGACGGTGAACAAGACACCGTTCCTGAGGTACCTGGCGATACTGGGGGGAGCGATGTGGCTAGTGGAGAGATTTCGGCCGGCGAAAAAGAACCAACCAGCCTTGACCCGAAGCCCAAAACTAAACGAGTAGCAAGCGAGAAGATGAAGGCAGCTCTTTTGCGCGCCAGGACGGCAAAGGCTGAAAAGCGTCGGTCGAGGGTCAAGCAACCAACAATCCAGCCCCAGCCCCAGTTTTTCTTTGATATCGTTTAAAGATGCTCCAGCAGCTGTACTTGGACACGGCGTATGCTGATGCGACGCTCGATGACGGGACCCACGTATTCTCCCTACTCGATCCACTGACCGTCCCCCAGGGTTTCACCATGCAGGTTCGGCTGCTGAACGCGTGGCTCCCGCACACATATTATAGCGTCTTCGAGGGGAATGACACGCTTATTCTTAAATACGACGATGGCGGTGAGATCCCAGGACAGCCGGTCTCCATCAAGCTTCCCCACGGCAACCGCTCGATCGACGATATCGTCGCATTCCTAAACGATGGGCGTCTCGATGAGTACGTGGCGAGTTACGATGAGAACACTAATAAGCTGTCGCTACTTGCAACGGAATTCGCGGATCATCATGTTGTGATCGGGGAAGGCACCACGTGCACTCGGCTACTAGGCTTGAATGTTGGTGACTCCGCCAAAATCGTCGACGGAGAGTTGCTGCTCACCGCTAGTCGTATCGTGGACTTGACGCGGACTAGCTCTGTTTTTGTGCACAGCAACCTGCTAACACAAAACCGTGACCCGCGCACGCGGCGTGTGGGCGACATCCTAGCGAAGATTCCCAGCTCTGCCCAGTTCAATGGCATTGATCACTACAGCTCCGATGCCTTCGTGGACGTTTTTAACCGCTATCTAAACTACGTGAGCATTCGTATGAGTGATGATGACGGGAGGACGCTAAACCTCAATGGCTCACGGTTTACCGCCACGTTAAAAATAGCTTTTGCTAAGATTAACAAAGATGGACCAGTCACGGAAAATATCGTCGCCGCTTCAGATGAATGGCCGCCGGGCCGTGGAGGTGGACCTCAGCCAAGTCGAATTGCTTTACCGCGAGCTAGCGGCCCGGGTGACACTGGAGGAGACGGAAAATGACCGGCAGGACACGGACTTGACGGCGCTAACTGACACGGTAGCTGCGTTTTCCAATGAGTTCAGCGCGGCAAACATCCGTACCGACAACATCACTGCCGCTGGGTTCGATACCGACATCTCCGTGGGCGCCTCGCTTTTGCCGACTACGGCGGCGTTGGTGGGACCGATTCACTCGCTCGGGAGCGAAACGCACGAGTGGAAGACTGTGTACGCCGAAGAGGTTATGCTTGATGGAGTGAGCTTGAGCAATACATTGGGGGAATTGAGGAGCGATATAGACGCTGGATCGAATCTCGTGCAGCACCTGAAGGTCGAGGGAGACGGGCTGATCGGTGTCGACCACAACAAACGCGACTTCGGGGCGCTGGACTACCCGTGGTGGACCATCTTCACCACCGACATCACCGTGAACGACAGCATAAATGCCAACATGCTCAAGTCCTCACGCTCTGATACCGATGACATCACGGTGTACGCCAATCTCGTGCCAAATGACACGGACATCGGTGGGAACACGATTGGGACGTATACGAAGCCGTGGCAAGCCGGACACTTCCACCATGTGTTTGCCCAGAGCCTTTTTGCCCAAAACGAGGAGGGTTTCTCTCGCCGGGCACTTCTCGACGGGGACCAAAGCGTTAGCTCCACCATTACCCCAGAGGCTGATAAACAAGTCGATATCGGCTCTACATCAAGACCTTTTTCTAAAGCATATTTCACGGACTTGTACGGGTTAGACGCCTCCGGCACACCACGGAGGGCATTGTTAGAAGGGGATTCGGGGATTGAACCAGGTCCACCCGGCCCCAAGGGCGACCCAGGCCCCAAGGGCGACCCAGGCAATGACGGTGCTAAAGGCGACAAAGGCGACCCCGGAGATGACGGTCCACCAGGCCCCAAGGGCGACCCAGGCAATGACGGTGCAAAAGGCGACCCGGGCAATGACGGTGCCAAAGGCAACCCAGGCCCCAAGGGCGACCCCGGCAATGACGGTGCCAAAGGCGACCCGGGCAATGACGGTGCCAAAGGCAACCCAGGCCCCAAGGGCGACCCCGGCAATGACGGTGCCAAAGGCGACCCGGGCAATGACGGTGCCAAAGGCGACCCCGGCAATGACGGTGCCAAAGGCGACCCAGGCCCCAAGGGCGATCCCGGAAATAACGGTGCCAAAGGCGACCCCGGCAATGACGGTGCCAAAGGCGACCCAGGCCCCAAGGGCGACCCGGGCAATGACGGTGCCAAAGGCGACCCAGGCCCCAAAGGCGACCCCGGCAACAACGGTGCCAAAGGCGACCCAGGCCCCAAGGGCGACCCCGGCAACAACGGCGCCAAAGGCGATCCAGGCCCCAAGGGCGACCCGGGCAATGACGGTGCCAAAGGCGACCCAGGCCCCAAGGGCGACCCCGGCAACAACGGCGCCAAAGGCGATCCAGGCCCCAAGGGCGACCCCGGCAATAACGGTGCTAAGGGCGACCCAGGCCCCAAGGGCGACCCCGGCCGCGATGGGGCCGACGGAGGGGATGCGACGTGGCTGGATTTAAATGGCCGGCCCATGTGGACGAACTACTTCTCACTGGGGGGCACAACGGACACCGTGACAATCGGCTCAAATAGCTTCAAAAGTGGCGACTTCGCCCCCAACGGCCAAGGCGTGTATGACCTCGGCGACCCATACGCCCGGTGGCGGCGCGCATATGTGGAGGAGATATACGCCGACAAGGGTATCGACGCGGGCAACAATCGCGTCACAAACGTCGCAGCCCCGATAGCAGACGCCGACGCAGCGACCAAAAAGTACGTTGACGATGCCGTAGGATCGGGCGCAACGTCGTGGGGTGGGTTGACAGACAAGCCGGCTTGGGTCTCAAAATTGTCGTATTCGGACATCGGGCAGTTCATGGACCCCACCCAGCCCTCGAATTTTGACATCGTGCTGAGTGACTCGCTCACGCCGTCGGCGGACTCGGCTTACAACCTGGGTCAAGACCTACGGCGATACCTCTTTGGGTACTTCAAAAGGGTGCGCCTGTCAGGAACTGATCCACTCCACGACGACGAAGCAATTCCGTACAACTTTCTACGGTCCTACGTCGCGGAAAACGCCCGATGGTTTGACCTACCTGGACGTCCTGGATGGTCAAACTATTTCAGCTTGGTGACACCGACGATGCTGTCGATCGGCAGCACTAGTTTGAAATGCGGCGATATTATCCCAAACGGGTCGAATTTATATGATTTAGGCACTGCCGATACGCCTTGGAAGCACATCTTCACCGTGGCTTTGACCGCCTTGGTGTTCAGGGCGGAAGCTCTCGTAGTGGAGACGAGCGCTAATTTCAGCGGCATCCGTCTCGAACAAGTTGGCGCACCGACAGCCGACGCCGACGCCGCCACAAAGAAATACGTGGACGACACCGACGCGGCCACACGTTCGATCGTGAACGCCAAGGATGCGGCCACTCGAGCGTACGTGGACACCAAGGACGCGGCCACCCGCACTCTTGTCGACGCCGTGGACACCCGCTTGGATAGCTTTAGCTCAACATTCAAATACACATTGGTGCAAGCGTTAAGCCTGCCAGTATTATCGGTTATGACCGTCCAAGTGGCTGCCGGGCTGGTTTCCTTCACAAATATCACAACAACTATGTACGATTATTTTGAAACAGATCAATTTGGCGACCCACGTATTGAGGTTATGATATTATCCCCAAACAAGTCCGTAGAGATCGAACGATTTTTATTTGTAGAGAGTTTAGACACGAGTAATTTTGGACAAAAGAAATATACGTACACTAACACGGGCATCAACGTTAATTTTACCACGGATGCCATTATGAGAATATCAGTGACACGGACCGTTCGCATAGATGGTGCAAACGTACGCTTCAGAGTTGGCACTACTGCTTACTTACACGGCGCGGGTCAAATAAAAACGATTGTTGTGTAAAAACTACTAGTTATGAACGCCGGCGCCTCGCGTCGCCTCGCCTCTTATGCTGTTGGGCCGACTCCGCTGCCCTCCGCGTCGGGACACGCTTGCGCACTGGGCGTTGGCCCGCCAAGCCGCGGGCGGGCGGCGGGGAAGCTGGCTTGGGTGGTGAGGGTTTTTGCTTGCGAGTTCGGTTTGCAATCGGGGGCGCTCGGGCTCTGAGCGCATCGACCGGCTGCTTCTTGGCGCGGGTGGGGGCGCTGGTTGTGGCTTTGGCGTTGCTTTCCCGGCGCTCCTCCAACCGCTCCTCTTCCTCAGCCTCGGGCACGACTGGCAAGGCTCCCGACGGCAGCATGGTCTTCGACTTGGTGGCTAAGTGGCTCTCGAGGCTGTCAAACGTCTTGCGCAAGTAGCCGATGTTTACATCGCTGGCGTGATTGAAGAAGCCGGCGATCTTTTCGCTGATTTGCGTGGCGGTGAGCGACGGCTTGCGGCGTGACATCTCCCGGTGTTTCCATGTTACTTGGGCGTGGCGCACGTCCAGCGGCGTTACGGATGTGTCAATGAGCCGGCCGTTGTGGAGTTGTTTGAAAGTCAGACCGGCGGCGATGAAGGCCTTCTTCACCTTGGGACCGGCAGGGAGAGGCAGCCCATCCTTCTTGCGGCCGATACCCACCAGCCACTTCCTACCTGCTTCGGGGTGCCCTGCGGCGAGCGTCGCGTCCACAGCAGACTTGATGTCTGGGTGCTTCGACAAATCAAACGAATAGGGTGTTCCAAAGCGGCTCTTCCCCGTTTTGAAATGAGCTATGTAGATCTCCCCGGTGCGGCGATTATACCAATCGTCCCGGGAGGCATCTCCGACAGATGGGTTGTACCGGCGGCCATCATCATCGCGGATCTCGATGCCCCCCAGGTTGTCCCGCAACCCGAGGAGCTTCACTTGCAGGAAGGCTGCCAGCCAGGTGGTGGACGGCCCCACCTCGCTCCTCACCTTGGGGAGGTAGCGGACGAGCATCTCATAGCTCGGGACGGCGTGGAGGTCGGACTTTGCCTTATTGGCTTGCACCTCGCGGTCCGCTTGGATGGCTTGAAATAAACCGACTTCACCCTCGCCGAATCCCCCGCGGTACGTCTGAAGCACGTCCGTCCCGAGGCTGTCCCGGAAGACCCCCCAGGCGCCGAAGGTGGTCGTGATGTGCCCCAGCTTTTTTGAGTAGCTTTGTGTTACCTGCTTGAGCGCCGTGGACTTGGTCCGCGCGCGGGCGCGCTTCCCGGCGGTGGAGGTGGCAACTGAGCCGCTCGTCACCTCATCGTCATCGTCGTCGTCCTGCCCGGCCACCGCCCCCACGGAACTATCCATGGCAGTGGCGTCGGCCTCCACTTGGATGATAGTTTTGGTGTTTTTCGCCCTGAGCCACGCCATCACCCCCTCGGCGTCGCGAAGCACCGGGACGGCATTATCATCGGGATCTGCCTTGGCGAACTCCGTGCGGATCTGGCGGAACGTACGGCGAACGTCGTCAAGGTAGACCTTGGAGTACGTCTCCGCGACTAGCCTACCGTCCTTCATGACTTTGCGCGCACTCGTGCTGCCCATATTGTGTTTCTCCACGTCACCGCTCCAAAAGGTATCGATTTGCGCCCATGTGATGGGGGTAGATGTGCCCTTCTGCGGGGTGTCCTCGAGGCACTGCTGGTAGTCAGGGCGTGGGGGCTGCGCCGGGGGCGCAGAGACCTTAACCCTGGGGAGGTCGATGGGCGGGAGAGGACTCTTATCCTTGTACAACCCCTCCAACTTGACCCCGTGAGTTTCCTCGAGCACGGCTCGGAATCGTGGATCGAGCGCACGGATACGATTGATTTCCCTCTCCCCCCAATTGTATCCTTGGAGAGTCTTCGTCGCTGGTTTGCGACCGGCAATCACGCTTCGGACCGCGGAAATGAGCCGCTTGGCGGCCGCATTCTCCTCGTAGTACGCTTTGGCGCGGGCGCGCTTGACTTCGGGGGAGTCGGGCATGATGCGATTGTTTTGTTATCCCCGGAGAAATTATTTTCTGTCCGCTCAAACGCACTTTAAACGCACTTTAAACGCACCCCGGGATATTTTCTCCCCTTAGGTTAAAATGACGGAGTACGTGGAACATCTGACAGTGGGCGAACTTAGGCGAATCGCTAAGGTTCATCTCCTCTACCTTCAAAAGGATAGGGAGCGGTCGCGCAGGTACTATCAACAAAACGGCGAAGCGCGCCGAAAGGCAAATCTTGAGCGCTACCACCGGAACAAAAAGCGCGGCGGCACAGATCACCGCGAATCAAAGATCAAAGAGAATGGTCCAAGCTCCAATGAAACGTAGGTGCGTTTAAACGCACTGGAATTATTTTCTCCGGGGGAATACAATAAGAAGATATGGACGCCTCAAACGCTCAAATGACCGCAAGCGCTACATCCCCCAAACCCCATCGTGTGGAAAAACACTGGGGGGTTGAGTGGCTTCGCAAAAACGGTAAGGACGGAGAGAATCCTTATTACGTCGTGCTACAAAGCGCAAAGCCCGGAGACATCACCGTCACGTGCGAGTACAAGAAATCTCACTTGTTTATGTACTCCAACTTGACCGTACAGGAGCTCAAGAATGTACTTGCCAAAAATCGGTATGCTTACGAGATCATCCGTTCTGACGCCCCGCGGAAAGCATTCTTCGATATCGACTGCGACATCCCAAAAGACACAGGGGCCGAAGAATGCGAGCTCATGTTCTCAGAGCTGCAAAGTAAATTGAAGACTAAAGTCACTGAAATATTCGGGGACACTAGGATCTTTCTCTCCGGTGGCGTAGGCAACAAGGATGAATGTATCCGCCTCTCCTTGCATGTGGTACTTGGTGATGTCGTCTACGATAGCCACGAGCACATGAAAGACTCTAACTTTGACGCTGTGATCGATGTCCTCGGGGCCGATCTCGGAGTCAAGGTCGACAAGATTTACACACGAAACAGACTTTTCAAGCTCCCAGGGCAGAGCAAGCTCGGGAGCGACCGCGTCCAAGCCATCCTCGACGGCTCGTCCGTGGAGGACCACTTTGTCACTGGCCACATGCCTGAAAAATGGACGTCGAAAACATTCACCGCGAACTCAGTTGCAGCGTCGCCGACCAAGCTTTCTCTTGTAAGCCAAGCTTCCCCCAAGAGTAAGCCTCAAAGCTCATTTTCCTCAGGAAGCATTTCGCCAATATCTGGAGCGACAATCCCGTACGATTGGAGTATCGAGGGAGATCCGCTGAAGACCCTCGAGATTCTTCATCACGACTTCTCAAATCACCGTCTCCCACACAACCTGATTTATTCCGTCATGTCGTGGTGTGTCGGTCGTGGCGTTCATTTTTCATCGTTTTACGCATGGGTTTCCCGAGGAAGAGAAGATTGCAATGCCACTCGAGTCAAGTACGCTGCGATGTGGAAAGACTTGAACCACGAAAAGATTGCTAGCAACAAAACCATAACAGCGAAAGCATATGATAGCGTCATAGTTGACGAGATGGAGTCGCTTTTGAACCAGTCAGCAAGCACGGAAACACATGGTCTCCGCCTCACCCGAAATATTGCATCGATGATCGGCTTACTTAAGAGCGCGAGCAAGACTATATTCGCTGACGCCGTGACGACCCAAAAGACGATTCGGTTTCTTCACAATATCGGCATTGAAGACTTGGATATCGTGCACTGCAAGGGGTTCCAGAAATCCATGCGAACCGTTCATTTTGTTCAAGCCGGGTCTAAGGCAAACGGCATCGCCCACAAAATGGCTCAAATGATAGGCGAGAAAATCAAGAAAGGAGAAAATGCCTTCGTGTACTATCCATACGCCAAAAGCAAATACAACGACAAAGGCATTCTAACCCGATTCGGTATTCAAGACTTCGCTAAACTAGTCGAAAACTACTCGGGGCTATCCGAGGATAACATATTGGCATTTTATGGAGAAATGGATGATGAAGCTTGTAGCGAATCCCTAATGGACGTCAATATGTCATGGAGTTTTAGGCGCGTCGTGATCACCACAAGCAAGATCACGGTTGGAGTTAGTTTTGAAACGACGCATTTTCACTCTGTATTCATTGCCAAGTCGCCGAACTGCTCACCAAGAAACATCATCCAGACGTCTTGCCGCCCACGGTCATTGGTCAACAACACGGTATATGTTTTCCAAATGCCCGGAAAGGTAAACCAACAGCCAATTGAGAACTTGTTAGACCAACGGTCGCCGTACTTTGAAGCATATCGGGCATTGCTTGCCGATGTCCAATATGAGCGAGACAATTGTGACATGAACGCCTTTAAACTTTTCATCGATAGGGTCGGATATCGAGTTGGCGATGACATCACGTTACAATCATCGCCCGTGTCAAAGACCCGAGAGATTGAAACGAATAACGACTACGCTTGGGATGCGATCCCGGACCTTTTCACCGCAGAAGCCGAATACACGGAGACAAAAGTGCGGGCTCGTTGTGCGACCAACATCGAGAAAATATCATACAAAAAACACGCATTCAAACGATTGTTCTATAAGGACTCGCGCGATGAAATTGCAAAACAACTTTGGGACGATGGTCACGTAGATGTCGCATGGAAGACATCACGATTCAAAAACGAGTTCGGACACAACCTGCGCTCTACCATCACAAGCATTGTTGTCGACGACATCTTAGAGAAGGCGGCGGGCCGAAACCTCGACGATGACAACCCTAAAACGTTGTTCGAAAACGTTCCAGATTTTTCAAGTGATGAGAGAACCCGCCTAGGAAAAATGATCATTGGTGCGTCTTGCTTCACAAGTAGCCGGTCGTCGAAAGAGAAGCGGATCAATTCCTTCTTCGAGCTTGCTTTTGGGATTCCCGTGCTATGTTATAACAAGGCAAAACACAAGTGGGTTCTCAAAACATCCAACCTAAAAACAATAATATCCATTTTCAAAGCGGTGCGTGGATCCGAGGAGTCTCCGGTTCACTTACCCGAGTACGCTTTCATCGGGCTATGAATAAGGAATATTCGCGGGCGCGGCGGCGCGCCGGGGGGGCTTCGAGGCATCCTTCGGGCCCCCAAAAAGTCACCAAAGCTCGAGCAGTGTATTGGGTCTTTAGAAGAAAACACTGTTCGAGGTTTGGTGACTTTTTTGGGCAGCTCGGGAATCGTCGTGGATAGAAGGGGGTTCTGCGACGGAATATTCGTTGACGGAATAATTAGCGACAAGCGGTACCTGTACAGGTAGCGACGGCGAATGATTATTACAGGTACAGGTACAGGTACAGGTACCGATGGGATATTGTCGCTAGCGAGGATGCGATATATATATTGTATCAATTCGCATTGTGGCATACCGGAGAAGCTCCGCTTGCCCCTTAGTGCCTTCGGCGCCGTTATTGGGGATAACAAGTAGACGACTTAAAGGTGGCGGATATTGGATATAAAGAACTACGCAGCAGTTGACGTTGTGTTAAGAAGTCGGAAGGGCACCGGGCCTTGGTTCGAATCCTCCTCGGATGAATTGAAAAAAAAAACGAAAAAAAACAAAAAAAAACAAAAAAAAAACGAAAAAAAACATAGACACGAACCTTTTGATTCAAATCATGGACCATAAATAAGGAATATTCGCGGGCGCGGCGGCGCGCCGGGGGGGCTTCGAGGCATCCTCCGGTCACCAAAAACGGTCACCAAAGCTCGACCAGTGAATTGGGTCTTTAGAAGAAAACACTGTTCGAGTTTTAGTGACCGTTTTGGTGACCGTTTGGTGACCGTTTGGGAATAGCCGTGAATTGTCGGGGAACCGCGAAGGAATATTCGCGGGCGCGGCGGCGCGCCGGGGGGGCTTCGAGGCATCCTTCGGGCCCCAAAAAAGTCACCAAAGCTCGAGCAGTGTATTGGGTCTTTAGAAGAAAACACTGTTCGAGTTTTAGTGACCGTTTTCGGGCAGCTCGGGAATCGTCGTGGATAGAGGGGGGTTCCGCGACGGAATATTCGTTGGAGCGGAGGGGTACCCGGGTACCTTTTGAAACAAATCATGGATGAGATCTGGGGGGGCGGGGTGTCGGTCGGGACAGAAAAAATCTGGGAATTGAATTTTGGCAAGATTCGGAAATTAGGGTTTGGAATAAAGTTAGGGTTTGAAATTCGAATTAGGGTTTGAAATTCGAATTAGGGTTTTGAATAAAGTTAGGGTTTGACGTCGAAATAGGGTATAGAAATGGACGATTTGGACGATTTGGACAGAAAAAATCTCAGGACCATTTTGGGGGGTGAAATGGTCCTGGATAATTTTGTGAAATTGGGACAGACAAAAGTCAGACAAAATATAGTAGTTAACATCAGGTGTCAGCAAATCGCAACCCTCCCCACCCAACCCTATCTTCCGCTTTGACCCACACCCAGGTCTAGCCTACTCTTCTGTTTTCCAGGCACAACACCTAAGCAAACCGACATATTCTTAAATTGGGTAATTTTTAAATTCAGCTAGCATATTTATTAATTGCCTCACTTTTTACGTACTTCAGTTTTTTGTAAACACGACATACTATACACACGCGACGAATGATTAGCGGGGCGGGGACGAATAATCCCTCGGTATAGACCGGCCTCGGCACCAGCGGTGCTGTGTCAACCCTCGACGTCAGCGCTTGCCCGTGTTGTTTCACGAGCAGTGGTGTCGACCTCAGCATAGGAAAACACATCAGTGGCGGTGCCGAGTGCCATCCACCACGGCGCGCATAACAATAACTGAACAGTTTACTCGCAGCTGTTGACTGTTCGATGTCAAACTTCCGTCGCGGCGCGGGCTACTCCTCCACCGCGGCCCCTGACGCGGGGAGCGGGGCGCCGGAGGCGTATCAGCAGCGTCACCCAGCAGGCGCGGGAATGAGCATTCACGGCCTGCCCATTCCCAACCTCCCTGGAAACCAAGCGTACAATCCTCGGGTGTGAACTCACCGCTGAATATCCCAGCTAGTTTTTGTACTCGTTCCTCGCCAGCACGGGAGTATGTGAGTTGTTCTGACCTTTGTTTTTCACTTAACTGACGACGCGCCGAAAGATGTCGGCCGACTGACGTGGGGAGGGCGGATGCCTTAGGACTGAAAGTCCCCCTGCCCTAACCGAAATATTTTGTCTGTAGAATTGGCAGCGTCCAAAGACTCAGCAGCTGCGGGTGGAGGCTGGCCACCGTGGCGTATACCCTGAGCGGGTGAGTGGCTAGACGAATCTGTCGACCGAAGATGCCGGACGTATTATTGGCGCGGTGCTAATTCTTACTTTCGAGAAACTATCTATAAACTATTTCCGGGCAAACCCTCAGGCAGGTCAAGTAGGCCTGGCTGGCTTGCTGTCGGTCACTGTGTTTACGTGTGGTCTATAGGGATCGCAGGGTAACACCACCACAGCGGCCAAGTCGCCGGAACCGAAAGAGCAGCAGAGGCAGCAGCAGCGCTCGTCGGCGGTGCGGTTTGGCGAGGGGCGTACCACCAAAGCGGCCCACCTACAGAACCCCACCGGAAACTCGAAGCTGTACCCGCCATGGGTTGCATACGACCGCATGGTGCGCTTCCCTTTCGCCCCCAATCATCCTTGTCGCCCGTTTAGTAGCCTAGCGAACAGTTAACCAAGTAAAAACCCAATAAATAGCCACGGCGCCAGCGTTTCCTTGCACAAACCCTATTCAAACCCTATTTCCCTAAGTGTAGCAGCTGTAGCAAGAAGCAACACCACAGCATTAGTTGGTGGCACAGGAGACAGCGAGCCCTGCTGACTCACGCAATTCCTTGCGGTGTGGTGGGTGGCGTTGGCAGGTGCTGCGCTTCTACGCCTACTTTCAAGAGTCCGTGCCGGAGGTTTACAGCGAGAGGGCGCGTTACAGAAAGTAAGTCGCAGCACCACCCAATAACACCCCCAGTCAACGGTCATCTATGGGGTAGTGGCCAGGCAAAGCACTTCTCCAGTCTGGGAGCCACCTGAGCGAGGCCTCTATGCTGTTATCATCGGGGGAAGCTGGAGTGCATGAAGGAGAAGGGAATGTGGCTGTGTTGCTTTGCACGTGTCGTTTGGGGCTTGGCTGAGAGAGGAGGGGTGCTGGTGCTGGTGGTTGTCATGGGTGGGCAGGTGTACCTTTCTGTTTTACCTGGAGGACGGCACACTGCAGATCACGGAGCCAAAGGAGGACAACAGCGGCATTCCTCAAGGCTCCTTCCTGAGGCGCCACCGCGCGGAGAAGCTGGACGCGCCCGGGAGCTACATTGAGTTGGGTGATCTGCAGGTGGGGGAGGAGGTGATAGTGTACAACCGTGCGTTTTACATATATGCCTGTGACGCCGCCACGCGCGGCTTCCTGGAGCGCGAGGGCTACGAGGTTGGGGAGGATGAGGAGGCGCCGGAGGATCAGTACCACAAGGCGCAAAAGGTGTGCATGCGCTGAGTCAACGGTTGGAGATTCTAGATATTTGGTCTAGGATGGGCGGGTTGGCCAGTTTGAGTGGGCGTCTTTGAAGAATGCCGCTTCTTTTGCACTTGTCTGGGCAGAGGCAGCTATGGAAGAGTGTGTGTGTGTGTGTGTGTGTGTGTGTGTGTGTGTGTGTGTGTGTGTGTGTGTGTGTGCTCATGTGGTAGAATTTAAATATGTGATATGTGTGAATATTGTTTGTACGTGTGTGTGTGTGTGTGTGTGTGTGTGTGTGTGTGTGTGTGGAGATGTCATAATATTATGCATGTGCGCGCACTTGCGCTGGCGTGTTTGGATGTGCGTGATTGTTATATGTCTGTAAATATATGAACTCTACCACTCTGTGTGGATGCATGTTTTGAATTGTGTATATATGTTATTTCTCTGAATTTCTTTTTGCGTGTACATTCGTTTGTATTGTCAATGTTGTAAGCGCGCGCGCGCGCGCGTGTGTGTGTGTGTGTGTGTGTGTGAATTGATGTGCGCAAAGTCAAGTATGCGGGCTTATATATATAATTATCCTAACTTATTTTACTGGAATGCACTTAATTGGAATACGCGCGTTTGAGCCTGTCAATTCGAGGTGTCTTTCGGTGCCAATTAGCTTAGCAGCTGCTTATGCACCTCTTTGCAGGACCGCGAGTCGGCACGGTCTCAGACAAAGGCGTACCGTGCCAAGACTCGTGCGGAAGCAAAGGCTCTGGACTTCCGTTGGATTACGCTGGACAAGCAGGTGCGGCACATGCGAAGCGTTGAGAAAGACGGTTTTTCGGGATTTCAAACGCGAGAGTTCGTGACGACGGCTTCGTCGGTAACGGACTAACGTCGGCGCTGCGGTGAGCAGGTGCTGCGGTTTTACTGCTCTTGGGACGACCGAAAGTCGCTCTACGGCGACAAGCTGCCCTTTGTGGTGCACTACTTTTTATCAGACGACACGGTGGAGGTGCTCGAGGTACCGGTGAAGAACTCGGGCCGTGAACCCTCTCCGATGCTCGTCAAGCGTGGCCCGCTGCCCAAGTATCTTTACGCCATAGGTAAATCGGACTCAGCGCCTGGCCCGCACGTTTCGCTCATATCTCACCTCCGAAGCTGGGCATATATACGTTAGGCATATCTATCTGCATCTGACTTGGCATCGGATTATAGTTTATCGTATTGGTGTTAATCTATTTTGTGTCTGCAGGCCCGCGGCCCTTGTCGGCGGGCTCGCGTCAGGCGGCCAAGCTGCAGTATTACCACTGGGAGGTCCGTGCGCGGCTCGCTTGTCGTGCTCTGGGGCACCTGTTTTGTCAAGATCTGAAGTGTTTCCTTGTGGAGCTTTGGTTATCAAAAGAAACTCAGCGGCGCGCTTTTGTGTCTTTGCTGGAATAGGATTTGGGTATTGGGAAGACTGTTTTCGTGCATGGACGGCACATGAAAATATTTGACTGCGACGAGTTCACGCGGAACTGGTATAAGTTGAAGAAGGGCGTCATTATGCAGCCGCAAGAGGTGAGCGCCTTTATTCACTATCATCCCTCTCGCGTGGTGACTGTATGTGCGCTGCAAATTATCGTTCGCTCGTTCAGCCGGCTTTATCATCGATGACCTCGACTTTGGACTTTCTTAAGAGCTTTTAATGATACCGATATGTCTGATGTGCTCTACAACAATAAGGTCACCTTTGAGAAGCAGCGCAAGCAGCCGGAGCCGGTTATTCCGCCCGATATTTTGCGTATCGGCCGCGAGGAGGACACACGACAGAACTGTCTTTCGCTTAAGCCCAAGCCGCCGCAGGCCAACTGGCAGCAGTTCATCAACTGCAGTGGGCAAGTGATGCGGTTTTTCTCGTGGTTCGTGGAGGACATGGAGTCGGGGGTGCTGCTCAACCACGAGTCGGACCGCGAGCGCCGCTTTATCGTCTCTTATTTTCTTGTCGACGACACGGTGTCCATCTATGAGCCACCGCAGCGCAACAGTGGCATCATCGGCGGCAAGTTCCTGGAACGCTCTATTCTTCGTAAGCCAGGTAAGTCACAGTTCTTGATTACCTGAACGACATCATCTTTAAATTGAAATTTCAAATGAAAGCCAAGTGAGCAGCCGCGCACAATAATTATTAGTTATTTTGTTGTCGCAGAAATGAAAAATAATCACCCCCAATCATCTTGTTTGCTTCATTTTCCTTCTCGTTCGCACTTTCCTGTATTCCCGACAGGCTCAAGAACGGTGAAATACCTCGCGAGGGACTTTGTAGAAGGGCACAAAATTACTTCATACGGTCGCGTCTTCGAGCTCGGAGAACCCGACCTGTATACGCAAAACTACCAGGAGGCGCGGCGCGACCTGTTCCCGCAGTCGAACTTCAAGTCGGTGCTATCCCGTCTGTCGGATGAAGTAAACCAGCAAGGTCAGTCGTAGCCGGAACACAGCTAATATAAGGAGAAAAATAGGACTTCACGCGCGGACTTCGCCTAAGTTATTATCGTTTTCGGGAACAAACCTGATCCGGGCACTGACTCTTTCTTAACAATACAGGTTTGGCGGACGATCTGCGGACGGTGTTAATCGAAGCGGACCCCGACGGTAACGGGCGGGTGGCTAAGCACCACCTCATTTCCGCACTGCGCCACATCGGGATATCCATAACCCCCGCAGAGGCGACAACGCTCGCGCGTGGGCTGGACCGCGACGGGCTCGCTATCCCGTCCGCCGAACTACTGGTAGAGCTGGGCTGCGGTGAACAGGTGAGAAGCGCCTTGGCATTCACAATCAGCGAGATTGGAACTGGCAAACACATAATGTTAATCGACGACCCTCAGTTGAGTTTAAAGATCTGATATTGAAACTTAGAGTGCTTCAGTAACAGCAGCACAGCCGACCTCCCATACGTTTTGCTAACTAGATAGCAAGACGAAGCCTTGCGCTTGACGTCTATCAAAAAATGATGTTTTTGTCTTCTAAGTTCACCGATACTCGTTCCACGTCGTCATTGACGAAACCTATCAACTGTAGTGACTATGTATAATATGTCGCGGTTAATAATACGCGTTGGTTGTGGTTTTCGTTAACATCCAGTTGTGTCAAACTATTTGCGACTTTTGTTTTCCTTTTATCACCCGCTGATATTTTCATTGTGTTGCCCTCATCCCAACAGCCGTCCCGCACGCTGGCTCCGGAGGAAGAGCACCCAGGCCTCGTGAAGCATGACGAGTTCCGCCCCGGAAACGCTCGCCGTTCGCTCGACGTCTACTCTGATAAGTCCTCGGTGCCGCCGCAGACGGACAGAGTCACCAACTGGATGAAGGAAAGCCCGTGCGGAAGCGGTGCGGTCACTCCGTCGGATGAGGGCTTTGGGTTCCAGCGCCTGACGCTGGGCGGTATGGAAGACGACGAGAGCGCGCCCGTGCATCTCGGGTACAGGGACCCACCCGGTTTGCGCACAGGCGGGTTTGGCGGACTCGACAACGACAGCGTCGGTGGGAGCCGGAACAGCAGCCAGAACTTGGGTAGTTTCGGGTTGGGGAGCAGCGGGATGGGGAGCGTCGGCGGCGGGATGGGCGCGAGAGGGACGAGCAGTATCGCCGAAAGCGATAGCAGCAGCGGCATTCGCGGCTTCGGCGGGTTGGGAGCGAGAGTGAAGAGTAGCATCGCCGGTAGCGATAGCAGTAGCGGGATGCGCGGCGCCGCCGGCGGGTTGGGTGCCCGGGTGAAGAGCAGCGTGGCCGGAAGCCCTAAAAACAGCAGCAGCGGCCTCGGCAGCGGTGCCATGAACAGCTACAAAGGCAGCAGCCTCTCCGGCCAGCGCCCTTGGTAGGTAGACGAGACGCAGTTCAAAGTATACAGAGCGCGTCATGTATTATTTCCTACCCATGTGGCATAGTGACCGAGATGCGTTGACTGACGGGTTCCTCGCCAGCTGCCGCGGAACACAGGAGCGGCTCCATCTTCTTTAGCGACGTTAAATTGACCCGTGGCACGAATTGTTTCAGCTGACGTCGGAGTTAGGAGTTTTAGCTGTTGCGGTCCCAACAATCCGATGAAGAGTCGAGTGCGCCTCCCCCGTTCATTTCCTAGCGATTGAGCTCATACGTACAAATTGTACAGCAACCTTGCCTCCGCTCCCCCCCCTTCCTGCTTTGCTTATGTAATGAATGATGCAACGTGAGACTTGACAGTGAAGAATGCGCTCGGTGCACATCCACATACACAATCTATGGCAACTTCACCGCATGTCCATTAATGATTCACTTGCGGATTGGAACAATGTTGAAAGGATGACTTTGTGGAAAGATGATGGAGAGTGGGTATATACTGACTGGCATGAAGGCCCAGCAGACAAAGAACGGAAGAAATTAGGTTGCGATGTTTTATCATGGATTTATCATTTTACTGCTCGCACTACCCACGGTTTCTGTGAGACGGTATTCATGGAAGACAACTTTTTTGTTTGTGCTGCTCGTCACTGAGTACAGCTAAAACTTTATTCATATATCTTAGGCCACCGTCGAATGTGGATTATGCTACAAATCATTTGCATATTAAATTGTGAAACCCATACTGATAATAATTGCGATGCGCGAAAACCAATTGATAAGCTCCCAAATTTCTTAATAATCTCGCATGCCATTCTTTGTGCTAACTTGTAATAAGATGATTAAAATATGTTTCTTTCGGTGGCGGTTTATCTGACAATGATGGCGGGGGGAAGGATGGAGGAATACTCCCTTTTCCGAGTATATATGTCATTCAGTCGGCCGTCCAAGTTGTCTGGAGTGCTGCCTGTTGCCTCATCATCACTATCACTATATCCCCACAACCTAACAAACCCTAACCACATTTCCATAACCCTAGTCCCTACTGCAATGCTGCTGCATTATTGAGGACCTGAAAACATGGCTTCTGCAGTACTTTATTTTTGTATTGGGCGAAATTTGTTTTTCAAAATGGGCTTAAAAAACGGGGAACGCAGCCTAAATCAACCAATTAACACCGGTCGCCTTTTTTCAGTACAATCATAGCGAACATTGCAACTTATTGAACCGGCGCCATGATTACAACCGGCTCCGGCCATCCAGTCTACCACGTATGCACGTTTGGGCACATACGCGGCAAATTTAATTTCTATACTACACCGATTTTTTTTCATCCCACGGACTCGAATCGAGTCTTGATCGAGCCTAAGCGGGAGATTCATCCAAATCTACAAACTCGAGCCAAACTGCTGTTTCAATATCCAGCGCGTTATGTACGGTTTTGACCAGACCCGCTTTATGTACAACTGACCTAGCGCTTTCTGCGTCTATGTTATGCGATCCGTCCCAGAAAGTGCACAAGATGTGGGACGGGGCAGCTTGCAAATCATTCAGTTGTGGCGCGGTTGAATGGTACAAGTGACACGGAGGGCTGAGAGAAAGCAGGCCGGTCCCGTCCGCAGGTACATTTTGTAAAATGTTTTCTATCTATTCCTATTTTGTTGTTTATGTTCCATGGTTTCGGACGGTGCGGCTAGCGCAGGTGGTCATGTTTATTGCGTTGCGTTCCATCCAAACAAATTTGGCTGAATGAATTAGGGTTTCTGGCGGAATTTTAGTCAGATTTAGATATTACTTGGAGCCCTATCAGAACATAGAGCAGAGAATGAAACCCTAAATGAATTGCAGATATATGTTCGTAAGTAAGTGCCGGGTAGTTAGGGTTTCCCTCCCTGCTTGTCTCTTACCTGTACACAGTTTAAGGCCGATTCTTGGATGAACTTAGCCACCATCCGCGAAAGATGAGATGTTAAGCTATTTAATTCCAAGCGATACTTCTCAGATATATGTTCGCCGCCGTCGATATCGACACTTCATTAATTAGACAGTTATCGGAATTATAAAGAGCAAATTTCCTTGCGAAATCTTAATTTGGTATGTAAAACACATTTGCCGGCACGCATTTGCCATGTGTTGGATTTACACCACCCAACCAGTGTCAAACCAGGCAAAACCAAGCAAATCGCGCTGGGATTATCTAGGAGATTATCCAGAATCAGTGAAGCCTGTTTGTGGCCATACAAGCTCCGAAAACGCCAATCAATCAGCAATCACTGCCCTTTAGCACTTGGCGCCCAAATCAAATTAAACCGCGATTGAAAATAAATATTAGTATCAGGCGAGACGAGGAACCTTCTCTATCAGGACTGTCGGAATTGCTACGTTTTTAAACGCAAGTCTTTACGTTTCAGGCACTCGCTATCTGAGCTCAGGTCTGACGGAGCTGTAAGACTCTTCGCCCTCTTTATTAGTAAGCTCGCCCCGTTCGTTCTCCATCACTCACTCTCCGCTCCAGTCTCTTTCTTGCCCGACCTCGACGCCCGCTTACCATATTCTCGCTACTTGTCCCACGGCGCTGTCGGACGGTACGTGTCGCGCTGCGGCTCGGACGGAACCGCCACTGGCTTCACCGTGGGCGCGCCCGTAATGATGTTGTGCCCCTGGCTCTGCTGCTTTTGCCAGATGTTTTCGCGCCGCGCCTCGCCGCGCCACTTCACGCGCGCGTCCGAGTACTTTAGATCCGACCCCGCTTCGTTGTCTTTGTACTTCATCGTCAAAATGTGAACCGGCTCGCCGCCAGAATTATTTTTGTGAATGGGGCGGGTGGTGCAGCCCAAGTTGGCAGTCTCGGTCTGCTCATAGCCGGCGTCCATTGTGTCCCACCTGTTGCGGTATCAGTTGCAATGACAAACACTGAGTATCTGTAATCAAACTTCACTGTAACCAAAAACGCCGTTCGTTAATTAATACCGAATATATCTCGATAAGCTTGTCAAAATAATCTGGAATGTTTACTATTGGCTTTGGTTTCCCTTTCATTCTCAGCTCTCGCAAACAGACGCCGTCACATGGCTGTTTGAATGGCTGGGTTAGGCACCGTCCCGCGGTCCGGCATCTTACCTGTCTTTTTCACGTTCGTATACGTCATATCTTTTGCGAGCAAGTCGTTCTTCCTCTGTCATCTTCTTCGCCACACGGCGCTCATACTCGTCCCGTGCAAAGTCGCGGTTGAAGCGGTCGGCCTCGGTGGCGAACTGGCTTGACGCCTCCACCGCCGCCACTGGATTGGGCACACAGTTAGGGGAGTAGAATCCACCGCGTCGTTGCTGTAGACGTAGTTTTTCTAGCGAGTCTTTGTCCTGACCCGCGTCACGCTCTGCGCGCGTGCGCGGCGCTATGTTGCGAAACTCTCGCGAGTCCGCCTCAAAGGTTGCCATGTCGCCCATTCGCCCGCGGCCCGCTTCACCAGTAGCGGGTACAACTACAAATACTCTCGGCGAGGAATCGGCCACGCCGATGAAACAAAGGCTTTATAATATGACTTTGGTTCTGCAATCTAAAAGGGGAGAGGCGAGTGGGTCGCT
This sequence comes from Tetraselmis chui, assembly GCA_026401115.1. Taxonomy (NCBI): domain Eukaryota; kingdom Viridiplantae; phylum Chlorophyta; class Chlorodendrophyceae; order Chlorodendrales; family Chlorodendraceae; genus Tetraselmis; species Tetraselmis chui. The sequence goes on from JAPMLY010000014.1 coordinate 127,818, forward strand.
GTCGAGTGGGTGATGGAAGTCGTGTTCTGAGAAGCGCTGGAATCATGAGATGGCATGCCGCATCACGATGTGGCGCGCGGTGATCCTTAATACTTCTGGTGATTCGTGTGGTGACGCCTATGTAATCCTTCTATGAGCACTCATCAGCATGGAGCCAATAGTACTGATGGTACCCGGTACCTGTACCAGATGAATGCGTACATATACTATTTACTCTACAAATAAAAAGTTTCTTACAAGAAAAAGCAGTGGAGGCCACCATGTCTACAAATCATTATCATGCTCTTTAATAGACGTGTACCCGTACCATATTCCTAATTGAAGATTTATTTAAATGGTCACATGCTGTGGCATGCCTTCCTGTTCCTCGGGCTTAGGTTTTTTCTTCCTTTCTTTCTTTTTCTTGCTTGGTGGCCTCCACTGCTTTTTCTTGTAAGAAATTTGTTGGCGTTTAAATGGTCACATGTTATCGATCACAGATGAATTTAACTACACTCCTCCACAAAAGTCCGGACAAGATTTCGCACCTGCGCAAGTAGAAAATGCAATCATGCGTCGATTTTATTGACAAATATCCTGAAATCCCAGGCAATGCTTTTGCGCGCAAAATGGAATGCACCGACAACTGCGAGGGGCGAGTTCGAACACTGCCGGGCATGTGTACTTGGGGTTATCGCGCCCGCACCCGTGCGGCACGCTCTTTCAAACAGTCGCCGTGCTTGGTAGACGAAAAGAGTAACGGGCGCACAACGCCGCAATATGAACGCTGATGCGACGGTCGCGCAAATATTATGCATAGGCGACGGAGGGAGGAGGTGTTGGGCAGGCCGCTGTGGGGGAAACGCAAGAAATCGCGTATGTAGACTTACCACCGATATGCGCACAACCCAAGGGCAAGCCGCTTTCGGCAACAATGTTCAAGCGATCATAACTTCCTGATATATGGTCAAAACTTTTTATAAAATGTTCCGTTGGACGCGTCTTTTCAATGCGCGTCGAACGCATCTACTCCGGAGTTCAAACTCCCGCAAGTTCATTTGTTATGAATTTATTTAATTTACAAACTATTCCGGCACCGCTGAGCGGCAGTGCCAAGCAACACCCATCGAAGTCGGCTCACCTCCTGAGACGATTTGTGCGGGGTTTGTCGATATATATTTACCAATTCTTCATTCCTATTGACCTCCGAGCCCAATTCCCGACGCGTGCCACGCGTGGGGCGGGTGTGGCTGGCACAAGCACATACCCAAGCATTCCAAACACCACCGTCAACGTGATGCGTCCCTAACGGCCAAGTTGGACCTCCCCTAAGCCAATCGCCCTCGCATGTTTACAGCGTGCAGTGTTTATCCAAACCTGCGTCATGTGCGTTTTTGCTCGCCTGCTTTCCAAAAAATCACCCGTGCCAGCGGCGTGAACTTCCGTGCTCTATTCACACACCCGCAAACCAAACCTCGCGCATTGAACACGGCACACACGCCTCCAAACCCCCTCCAAAACCCCCCCAAAAATACGGTTATGTGGAACACAGAGAAGTATGCAGCTTGGTATGAGCGCTTGAGCAATGTCCAAGCGTGGCGCTCAGAATGACGTGTGCAGTTCAGACAATTTCTCGGGAGTTTATGGGCTTAATTCGACAAACTCCACCGACAGCACCCGCTTTAAGCTGAGGTCTAACCACCCCGGATGGCGGCTTACTGCTTGCTTCTCGGCTCTCCTACAATTGGGTGGTACTCGGGTATCGTCGTGCTTGACGTGGTGAGAGGGGAGCGTGTTCTTGACTAGCTTATGCTTAACATAATGCATGTCCGGACTTTTGTGGAGGAGTGTACTTATAGAATCGGTTAATAACTCCTTGGGTGGATTAATGAACACACGTCCCCCACTCAAGCCTCTCTCTAGAACAGAGTCACTCGGCGAACAATGAGGTAAGTCACCGTGCGAGTTGAGACCATCGTCATCAACATAACCTCCCAACGTGAAGTAAAAGCGTGCGTGCAGAGGTTCGAAAACAGAGTCAACCAATTTCCCATGAATTGAACGTATGGTTAAAGGTCTACGATTGTCTGTGCTTGTTCCGACGACGATGACTTGTTTGACCGTGCATACATGTTCAATATGGAAGGTAAACTAACGCATACGTAGTTACAATCATAGTCACGCAAATAGGACAATCACAGGGACAACAAGCCCGAGGCGTGGTGTCGGGACAACATAAATGAGAGAGCTCTGGCCTAGCGACAGCTTTGTACCGAATCCAAACATAACTGTCTATCGGAGGCCTGTCTTGTACCATTTACCGCACTGAGTGCGGTAACTTGTCGACCGGGCGGTTGTCTTGCTAAACGTGCTATATTTGATCCCAAAATTCGACACAATATTGCAAACCCATTAATCTAAGCACTGGACCTCCTACCTCCTGTTTTTGGGCTCAGGGGCCGGCAAAGCGGGCAAGCAATGATGGACGATCGGCGGGATTTCTACTTTTCGGCTAGGCACCTATGAAAGAGACGTGCAACACGACGACAGCCGGGGACTACTAAGCCCAAAATACCACAGACGGACCGTCTACAGGTGTGTGTTTATGTCGCTGGAGTTTTGTGTAAAAAGGTTGCCTCGCGACTTCGGGAAAGCAAGTCGACCGCATGCAAGGGGCAGTCGATAATTTTTCGACGGCGTGTCGACGCGTGTGAAGCACACACAGAACCATGGACTTTAAAGTGTCGTGTAACGGTGGGAGGTGCAAACTTACAAGCTAGCAACGCCTCAACACGTTACAGGTAGGAGGCGGCTCGGCTCCGGTAGTACAGACATAAACTACCCGCTTACGAACTACAGCATCCCGGCTTGCCAACCCTCACACTCAAGGTGCCACGCAACGTGCCTAGCAAAGCACGACCTACCGTTCGCACCGCTAGGGCAAACAGGGCACTCACAAGCAACACGTTTGCAAACAGACCTAGTAGGAGCGCCACATACAAGGCAAGCTTGCCTTTTTGCTTGTTTAGGGTTCCTTGGGGAGGCTTGAGGGTTTGGCTTGGTACCCATAGGGCTGAGCAGTCCAGAACTTCCGGGCTTGCCGAGCAAACTGTCATGGACCTGGGCGTTTGTAACTGAATTGGAAGACTTGACGCTACTCCTTCTGCTGTTGGTGCGACTTTTCTTTGCTGGCGGGGTGGTGCTTGCGCCCTTGTTGCCTGTTGACTGCATTTTATCCTTCCCGAACTTGATCAAAGCATCGCCAAGCTTGACTTTCCATGCGCGCCGGCTGAGGTCTTGTTCCTGAGTAAAAGATGTATAGCACTTGAAAGCATTTGTCTCTATGCACGCCAAAGTGTACATGAAAAAACGCTTTAGCACTGCTTGACGTCCATTTTTTGTCACCCATGAGCTAGCTACAGTGCCGGGTCCCAAGGCCAAGCGATTGAAGATGTCGATTGCATTGAAGTGTTGCCGGTAGAATGCATGGCAGTCCCGTTGCTCCACGGTGTATTTGATTCGGCGGACGGCGCCATCTTTGTACTTGTTGCGAATGCGGTCAGCAGGAGGCGCCACATCGGTAGTCCGGCAAGAGCATGCAACCAACATCTCTTTCTTATCCATCCAACCTGCTGCCAAAACTCGCATGCCCGCCCCAACAAGATCTGTCCCGAGCTGCACCACACGCTGCATGGCAAAGAAAGTGAAACGTCCGGCCTGGATCTTGGCATTTAGCTCCGCCTTAGGAAAACCTGCTGAGCCAGTCTTGATGGCCATGACTGCGTATATTCCTTTCTTCATAAGCTCGGTAACTGCGCGGAGGGATCCGAACCAAGAGTCCCCCACTAAGATTCTCTTCGAGTGGTGCCAAGGCTCCGTAAGACGAAGCGAGCATGCTGTGGTAGCGCCAAAAGCAGCGACGTACTTCAGTTGAGCCATCGCCTCTTTCTTTATCACTAGCTCCATGCGAATAAGTACTCCGGTCAACGCGCACGAAAGAGTCTTAACCATCCAGCCCAATGGGTGAGGCTTCCGTGGAAGGTAGGTCAAGTGGAGGTCCATGCACACGCCCACCCAAGAGAACATTGTCTCGTCAATCGTTAGAATGCTACCGGGAGAAAATTTGTTGAGCCAGTGGTCATTCAGAGCCTCAATCCACTCATTGCATACGTTGGTGTAGTACGCCGGCTCCCCACTGCATTTGTGAAACCGCATGTAAGTTTTCCATTGCCTAAAGCGTGTCCACGACATGATCTTTCCAAAGCCATACACCACGTTTGCTGTGCTAGAGACCTCCTCGCCTCCATCTGCCCGATCCCACAACTCCTCAAGAGTGACGTCGGGGTACTTGCTCATCAACATAAGCAACCCCAAAAAGATGCATAACTCAGCAGAAGTAAAAGAAGGGCATGCTCGCAGTCCGTCAGTAGTTACAGCCTCGTTCATTGCGTCTAAAGCTGCCTGAAAGTACGCCATCGGAAAGAAACACATAAAGAAACCCACTACATCCATTAGCTCCGGTGGCACGCCAGTTTTCATGCCCCCCTTGCGGATAGGCTGACAGTTTGACTCGTCCCTAGGGCAAGTAAAGCTGATGTCGTCGCCGATGGCAGCCCATCCCGCCGAACCGCGATATTCTGAAGGGGGCGGGCCGTATTCCTCGGCTGAGGGGTCCTCCTCGCCAGGGTCACTCTCAGCATCGGAATCCTCCTCCGCCCGCCTCAAAGTGGCCAAGTTGAGATCCTCGACACTTGTAGGCCTTGTTTCAGGCTCGTGGGCCAAGGAGGTGCCGGGACCTTGCGCTAGGACCTGCAGGTCCTTGCCGCGCACGCGTACGTCGCTCGCAAAAACCCGCTCCTCGTACGATAGCGCTACAGAAACCCACGCTACGGACTGCCCCGTCACCACACCCGTCAGCCAAGCCTCCACGGGGTCTCCATCGGGATATGTGCGCTTCCAACGGGCTTGGAGAGGAGCCCGGAGGGCTGTGAGACGGCACTTAACAGTGGTACCAACTGGGAGTCCCATGGTGTGATCGGAACTCGGTGTGGGCAGATGCGCACTAGCGCTCCGCGGCTCTACTGCTCAGATCGACTTCGCAGGTATTCAGGGCATGGACAAGGGTATAAAGAAGACCTGTTTGACGAGAAATGAGCCAAAAAGACCTAGCGGGCTGTCAGGGGTATTTTTGCCACTACCGCACTGAGTGCGGTATTTACCGCACTCAGTGCGGTGCCCTTAGATAGACAGATAAGAGTATCGGTATGTCATCCGATCTAGACATGTACTAATCATATCTAGAATAGCTTACAATAGCTATTTGTAACTAATAACTATAAGGTATTATTTTCAATATGACCAACTACTAACTTCGCATGTGTCGCAATTGTAGTCGATGGAGGTGTCGGGTGTGTTTCGATCACCTTTGTCGCTAACATTGCCTCATGACGTTAGGTAGATGAGGGCGGCTCCTCTAGTTCGTCCGAAGAGCAGCCTTGTCATCATCATTTTTGCTTGGACGGAGCGCCAATCGCCTCCTTGCCTTTCATCTCCGAGCATTGGAAGACACGGCGCCCTTTCTTGTGGCATTTGAAGCAATGCCCTTCCTCTTGGTGTCGCTTGCGCTCCTGTGGGGTTAAAGCTCAAGCGATGGCGTTGAAGTCAATTCGGCCATTGTTTGGAGAAGTTCGGCCACGGCCTCCACGTCCACCTCCGCGACCACGACCTCGACCAAATTCTGATCCCTCGCCTCGTTGCCAGCGTTTAGATGCCTCGACCATTGGATTATCGTTAGGTCATTTCATGGTAGGTTGTCCTCCTTCAGGGTAGATTGTGTTGGTGCTTGCCTAGCACGACGCAAATGTGGTGAATCAGCCACGAGGTCATTTAGAAAAAAAATGGAGCTCCACCAAGGGAAAAATGTAACCCTTATGATGTGAACGATGGGACTTGGCCCGAGTCTGAAGTTGGGAATTAGCCATTCCATTGATGAACCGAACGCATTGAAGATCAATCGTAAAAGTTGTCGGGACCTTGGTAAAAAACCTTTGAACAACTTGGTGTAATTGGCGTAACTCAAGGATCATTGCAAAAGTCATAGTTAGGCGTTAATTGCGACATCCCAGATGTTGGGCAGCGGGGATGTCTTACGAATCTCGGCCACCAAAGAGTTGAAAGAGTTTGGAATGGCAGCATAATGCTTACGATTAAGCCACCAAATGTTTAGGGATCCATAGAACTGAGACGTAACCCACACAACAACGTTGTATAAGTCGGCATTAATCCGGAGCATGGCGAAGCGTTGAGGTTTCATCTCCAACGCCCGTCTTCAAGCTCGCGTGCGTCTTGGCGTGATTGGCAGGTAGACTTAATTGCAGCTTTACACAGCGTCTCGGTATGAGTTACGCTCAAACCAGCAAAGCTAGTTGTATGAGCCGGAACTCCCATGCGTAAGTCAGTCGGGGTCTCTCCACACACTTGATTAATGTACCCCTTTATCAATGTATATTTGTGTAAGGGGTCACATGTGACCCCTTACAGAAAACGCTTTTTTATATGTATCTTTTGGCATGATGCTGTGCCCCCCTCTCGAATAGTTAATCTACAAGGTCATCTCGATTCAGTGCTAAAAAGATCATTGAAATCGGTGGTAGTTTAGTGAAGTAGTGCGCATCGGAACATGCGCTAGTCGGGGGCTTTCAGTTACTCCGATCGCGGCGCACAGTCACTTTTCATCTACTCACCATGCGAGCCGAACTTTACCCGTTTTGCGTTCCGAGCGTGGAAGTAGTGGCCTTGGCCACTCTTTTCGACGATGGTGATGCCCATGGATGGTCTAGGGCCACTTACGGTGAGCATTTGGCCACTGCTACACTCACGGGGGTCGTTAGCATTGTAACGGACGCTTCCGCACTAGTGCGATTGGAGGATGGTGATGAGGTGGAGGTTCAACTCGAGGACATAGAACTTAACGGCGAGACCCTCCGAAGAGCCCAAACCGCCTTGGTTGAGCAGTCTAAGCCCCAAACAAGAAGCCGGACCGAAAAAGTTTGGTGAACGGTGCCACAACCGGCCCTACTGAGATAGAACCGGAGTCGGAGGAGGAGCAGCTTTTTACGTACGCGGGAAGAAAAACCATGGCAATTAGCACCGTCTCACAAGTCGGTCAACATTCCGGCATCGCGTCGCCACATGTCCCCAGCGACGACTCACAGGACAACAATGCTTCCCTTGACATCGGCATTAACCATGAGTCCGAGTCGGAGGAGCGAGGTCGGGGTCGTGGGAGCTGCGGTGGCCGAGGCCGCCGTCGTGGTAGCGGCGTGTCATTGCGCGGCCGCGCTTCCGCTTGTGGGAGAGGCCGAGGGCGTGGCCGTGGTCGTGGACGTGCAACCGACTCGCTGCCCGTCCAAGGTGTGATTATTTTCGGTGACAGTGACACGAGTGAGGACGTCTCGGAGCCGGGGGCCGAATCCGAGACGGAGCAAGAGCCCGACCCGGAGAGCCTTATCGTACGGAGCCAAATATTGAAAAAGCGGCAGGGCCGCAACATCGACCCATTTCTTTGCAACGGTCACCAACGCCCGGCTACTTTCAAGCTCCACAACTACGCAGAGAAGTCCCCCCTTGACTTTTTTTCGAGCACTTTTCCTACAAATCTGTTGGAGACAACCGCCACGGAGATGACTCGGCGTGGGCTGGAGCTCGGGTTCGGCGCAGGAAGGGAGGTCACCCATGGGGAGGTGTGGCAATTTTTCGCTTACAACATGGCGATACTGATATGCCACACCGGAGGGCCAAAGGAGGACATGTGGCTCCCTCTTGGCAATGAAAAGTATAAGGGTGCATTTCACACTGCGCCCGACCTGGGGCAATACGGCGTCACGTATGCAAGGTTCTGCCGCATGATGCGGGCGTTTGCGCTCCCCACCTATGGGGACATCACGGACCCATTCGACCATGTGCGCCGGTTTATTGAGTCGTGGAATCGACGTAATGCCAGCCAGCTTTCTCCTCTTGCTGTGGAAGCGCTTCAAGCCTGGCCAACATCACTGCAGCCCCGACTTCTTCCGGATAATGCTGGTACATGAAATGATGTATCACCCCATTCGCATGCGCGAGATTGGTGAGCGCCATGCCCTTCGGTCCCACCGCCCCGTTGACTCCCACCACTTGCTGCTGAACCCGGTTGGAGAGACTTTGCGGGGCCGTTGCAAGCGCCGCAGGTGCAGGTATTGCTCAAAAAAGACCCAGCACCATTGCGCATGTGGCCCTTGGGTGGAGGGACAGTTGTGCATATTCATATGTAGCCCTGCGCAGAATCCTAATGCTGGCATCCTGCCCCCCAGCATGCGGACTCTTGCCGTGGCACAGCAGTGGGTGGCAAGGAAGACTGCAAAGGAGACTTGAAAGGTAGTTTTTGGATCTAGCTCAGCTTTAGGTGGCAAGAGCTCAGCTCAGGTAGTAAAATCAAGCACGGACAGCAACAAGAAAACTTGTAACTAACTAAATGATGGCAAATCTTCTCTATGTTTTGCACCATGTTGTTATATCGTGTATCTTGCATTATGGTCTACCTGTATGCGCATTTTGGAGTCATTCTGAACCAATCATGGGGCACACTTATGCATGAGATGACCCCCTAATGTTGAAAAATGGAAGGGGTCACATGTCACCCACTACGAAACCCGCCACCAACCATATGAAATCACTGAAATTTGCCACCATTTCTCAGTATGATGTTTATTGAAAAGTTTGAAAGTGTGGGAACCAGTTTAAGCCGATTCTGAGGCCGATGGATGTAGGTACAATCGATTCCGTGAAAAAGTCTGCTTAGCGCTATTTTTTGCCGTCGGAAGTGGCTAAGACCCATGATTATATGTCATCAGCATGGCCTCTGTAATGCTCACAACCGACCTCCGTCTTCTACCACATATCAAACATGCCTAGAGGAGCAACATACTATAGAATGGGTGAATTCTGAGATTCTCTACATGCGCTCGCACCGGATGGGGGAAACCGAATGAGAGAGGTCACATGTGACCCCGTCCACGCGCAAATATACATCAACATCCACATAGAGCCAGAATCGTCAGTTGTAAAACGGGGCCATAAAAAGAGATGCCTCGGTAAAGACGCGTCATCATTAGAGAACAATTGGTGCTGCAACAATTTAGAGTTGTAGTAGCGGCTTGTCGGCCGCGGTTCTACGCTGATTTCCCTTACTTTTCGTACGAATAATAGTATATTACCGCCCGTCATGTCGACCGCGATGTCGTCCATGTGGCAGCGTACCCCGGTTTCCGCGCGGCAAAATTAGCAGTAGTTAGTGCAGACTGCGAGAATTGCGCGGAAGGTCTTGATGCGTACGAGGGTGTCCGGCTGCTAGGTTAGCGCGCGGTAGTGGCGGTGGGCGAATTGTAGCACTTGTTGTACGATGGGTGCTAGGATTGGTACGCGAATGTCGGGGTCGGTGATGGGTTGTTCCTGCATGGCGAGTCTTCGACGTGCGTCCGTTATATGTGGTCCCATTGCCACGGTTCAAGAGAGCCGCCATGTTGTGAAGCGCATCATGTCGGCCGCGGTAGCATGTAGCGAGGTGATGCCCTCTTCGTCGCAAGAAATTGTGAATCGTCGCATTCCGGTGCCGTAGTTGTTGTAGGTGGTGGGGGCGAGCGAGCCGGTGAGGAGGTCGAGCACGAGGTCGCCAAGGTCATCCGTCCGGACGAGTGCTCTGACGTGGTTGAGCATCGAGGCGTGCCAAGGTGCGTGAGCTGAAGGTTCGATGAGTCGGTATTTCACTCATGCGGCAGGAAGGTCGTTGTCCGCGGATGTCCGGACGAGTTTGGATGTGGGCGCGGACGTCCGGGCGGTCGGTGCTGGGTTGAGAGTTCCGCGGGATCGGTAGAGCCAGACCGGTGTGGTACGTGGAAGGCCGTGACGCTCCAGCCGGGCGGCCCTACGCCCTCGTATGCTCCGCGCTTGCCCGGAAAGAATATATCTCGGGAGGGGAGTTGCATGATTTGTTCGTCGGAAAGTTCGCTCAATAGTTGGTACCACTATTTGTCGGGCCAATACGGTGCGATTACTCTCGCTTCGGCGCCATATTGGCGTAACTGTCGGACGAGGTCGGGCAGGAGCGTCCACGGCGGGGGATTGCACCAATTGGTCTTTGGAGTCCGGAGTCTGTCGGGCAGACGTAGGCATTCAACAGCTTCGGCAGTTGGATCTCGCTAGCGGGCATTGTAGCGAGGCAGTTACTTGTTGCCTTACGTGGCAAATTTGTCGATGGAGTGGGGGGGGGGGGGCACAGTGAGCCCATGTAAGTGAATATGCGGGGGTTGATTTGCCAGTCGTCCATATCTGTTTTGCGGATGAGTATGTCGGCGCAGACGTTGGATGCGGATCGAATATGGCGCGCGCGAATGATGATGTTGTTGGTGTCGATGACCTCCCAGAATTTCCGAAATTAATCCATCATGGCTGGCGATCGGGACGTGAGGTGGTTGAGAACAGTCACTACCGCTTGATTGTCCTCATGCATGAGTATTTTTCGTCCGCGGAGTAGCGGCATGAACGAAATGACTGCAAGCCGCACGGCCTAGAAAAAGCTTCAATTCTTTCCATGTCATGTGCTGATGTTGGTCTACCGCTACCCAAAACCCAAGTGCTTCCAATTGCTCGTCCAGTCTTGCCCCCCAACCGTATCATGCGATGTCGCAGTGCACGTAGGCGCTCTCGATTGGGGAGAAGATGGAGCGGCCGTTGTTGGCGGAGGGGACTTGCGTCCACTATCGCAAGTCCCGTTTCAACTTGTAGGTGAGTTTTACCCGTCCCCCCCATCATGTTCGAGTAGCGAAGACGTTGTGGAGTTCGCCGAGGTAGAAACGAGCCGTCGGGATGGCGAGGTAGAGGTATTGCGCTTTTCCGGCGAGGACCGCGAGTTGTCGGGCGGGTAGCCACCGGGCGTCTCGTGTTGAAAGTTGCAGTAGGGTCCGGGAGAGGGTAGCAATGACGTGGAGTGTCGAAGGAGGGGCTGGGCATGTAGAGTTCGTAGTGTCGGATATGGAGGTCGAGGTGCTCGAAGATTTGTGTGGGTTCCCAGTGGCATTTCTTGGGGTTACGTCCGAGCCCTAGGCGATCGAGTAGGGCCGCGACGCTGTCGCGGAGCTGTAGCGGTGCGTCTCTGATGTCGGCGAAAAATAACAAGTCGTCCATGTACGGGAGTAATCTGGCGCCTTTCCATCGCGAGGTGCGCAAATAGCTCCGGGAGGGTGTTAGTCGCGTGGGCTGCTGGTTCGTAGACGTGCGGGGGGTATGTCCGGTAGGGTTGGCCAGTGGTTCGCGAAGGTGACATATGAAAACTTCGGTAAGACGGTAAAAATAGCAGTTGCAGCACTTCCAACCCATCGGGAGGCCGGCTAGACGGTACAACGCGCGGCGATAATTTACCGTAAAGAAGTGCATGTCCTCGTCTCATGTGCCTATTGTGTAGTAGCCGTCCGTGAGGTCAAAGGAGACCATCTTGTCGCCGGTGCGCGTCAGGTTCTTGAGGTGCTTCAGTGTCTCGTACGTTAGTTTGGACTCCTTGCAATACTTGTTTAGGGGGCGTAGGTATATAATGAGTCGCCATTTGTTTTCGCCCGGTTTCGGGACAAAACACATTCGGGAAATCCATCTTCTGCTATGTTCCGGCTCCTAAGCGCATGACTGCAAGAATCGGGGAAGCTCGGAGTCCATGAAGTAGAGATGTCGTTGTGTTGCGTCGAGCATTAAGGTGCCGCTGTTGAAAGGTGGGGGCCGCCGGCCGCCGATGAAATGTATGATGACCCCTCGACGAATCCAGCCTAGAACTTGTTCGCTCGTGCCTAATCGTTTCAACTCGGACGCTTTGTTCCGCACACGGTGACGCATGAAGTTCGAACGGTCGTTGCATGACGTGGCGCGGCGGGTCACACCATCATGCGTTCTTGTCGGGGTTCTTGGGCTTCGAGCCTTTGGGGTCAACATTGTCTCTCGGTGGTGGCTTGGGATTGGGTTGGGATCTTGGGGTTGGGTTAAAGGTCGGACGGCCGATGGCAGATCGGTCCGGTGCCTTGCGCGCGAAGGTAGCTCCAGCGGCGGCTTTGGAGCTGGCGAGTAGGGAGCACTCGAGCGTCTTGTCAATGACAACTCGTTGTAGGTTGTCGTACTCGGAGGAGGCAACGTCCGGTCGCGGTTTGAGAAAACGCTCGTAGGCCAGTTCCTCGAAAACGCGGTCCGAATCGCTCGTCTCCCCTCCGCCCTTGGTGTGTCGGATATGGGATATCCGTACACGGACGGCCTCCTCGAGCGCGCGGTGGGTGTGGTTGCTTTGACGCATGGTGACGATCGCTGCCTTGAATTGCTGTGAGTCCTTGGGGTAACTTTGGATGTCTTTCATAGCTGATATGCTCGCCGTGTTAGCGTAAGCGGCGTATGCGGCGTGACATACCGAGGCGCGGTATTCTTCGAGCGTGGCGTTGTGCCGGCGGGCGGAGAGGTGGCGGTAGGTGTCACATGTAAGCTTCCAGATTTGTGGGCCGTCGAGATGTCGGGGGGGGGAGGGTAGTTCGAGGCTTGGGGCAATGTAGGGTCCCCATAGTTATGTGTCGATGTGGTAGTCCTCATCTGGCAGTGTTGTTGGGGTTTTCATCGTCTATGGGGTTAAGGCAAGGGGTCGCATGGTAGGGTTGATCGAGGGTCGCTCGGTCGGCAGATGTATGCTACGGGCGTCGTGCTTTGTAACTCCACCCTTCGGCGTGTCGTCTACGCCGGCGAGATTGGCTGGTTGTGTGCTAAATTGTTTTGTTGTTGCTAGTTGAGTGATGATCGTCAAGCTAAGCGTGGCCGTTAGTTCGGTAAAGGCTTGCTGAAACCGGCCATCATGACGCCGTTTTGATGTTGATGCGTTAGCGAGTAAGCGATGTTGCTATTGTTTAAATTCTAATGATGTAACAAATTCCGGCGCGTCGTGAATTTCGTTCACGATTTGTTTATATGTAGCCATCGTATTATAGCAAGGTTAAGGGTCTCGGCTGTGATAGACGTGGCCGAGTGTAAGCTGTCACCTTGCGCAGCTACGAGAGCTACGATGCATGTTGCGCGAGCCGATTGGGCGAGCGCAAAGACAAAAGGTGGTTGCTACCAGCTTGAGGAGCTGCTTTAAAGGTAAAGCATGTTGGCGTTCCCCACGGACAATTTACTGCCTTTTTACACTTTGTCTCCGCGCGTTGCCTTCGGCGGACTCAACATGGTACGTTAACTAACCGTTAAACCCCAATGTTTTACAAATGCAAGAATAATTACTCGTGATATCATACAATCCTACACAAGAGTCCGGACACGCATATGTTAAACATAAGCTAGTCAAGAGCACGCTCCCCTGTCACCACGTCAAGCACGACGACCCCCGAGTACCTACCGATGCAAGCAGTAAGCCCTTAGCTTAGCTAGTTAGACCTTAGCTTAAAGCGGGTGTTGTCGGTGGACTTTGTCGAAGCTCAAGTCGAAGCTCATAAAGTCCCATGAAATTGTCTAAACTACACACGTCGTTCTGAGCGCCACGCTTGGGCATTGCTCAAGCGCTCATACCAAGCTGATTATTACTACGTGTTTCACATTCACGTATTTTTGGGGAATTTTTGGAGGGGGTTTGGAGGCGTGGGTGTGTTGTAAGTAGTACCGTATACGTATTAGTTGCAGATAGCTATTCTAAGCTACTCTAGATATGATTAGTACATGTCTAGATCGGACATACCGATAAACTGTTTGACTCGGTACAGAGTTGTCGCTAGGCTACAGCTCTCTCACTTCTGTTGTCCCGACACCACGCCTGTAGGCTGGTTGTTGCCGTAACTGTTCCGTTTGCGGGACTGCGACTGTAGCTACGTTTGCGTAAGTTATCTTCCACACTAACTGTGCTTGCATGGTTCAATAGGTTATGGGCCCTCGCCTCACGTCACTCACGCGCGACAACCTGGTTCGGCGAGCTGCGATCGACTGCTCTCCCGCAGAAGGCAAGTTTATCTAGACACCTAGTACTTTCCACTTGTAGTCGGCGGTGTCGCCAATATAAACTGCAATTTAAAAACCCGCCACCACCCCTCTTAAGTCAGCCACTCGACGGAGATAGCCAGCCACCCACACCGACGCGCTCGTCGTGTGTGGACAGGGTGCACACAGGTCCAAGCTGGAGAACGGGGGGGCGCACCATCGGGTGAATACGCATCCACATGTTGCACACCAGCCGTAGCTTACCTTTTTATTTTTACATTATCCTAGCGACTCAGCCACCAGCGCAGCGCTCCACCTGTCCTGGCCTTGGCCTCGACTTGTGCCCCACACTGGGTGGAGGATACATAGAAGGTGCACTGAGACACCCCAGGGCTACAGGCCGAGGGGTCGGCGGGCATCAGGCCGTCTCTTTGCAAACCGTTATTAGGCACGAGTCCGGCTAGCGGTTTTTACCGCTGCATGTTTTTTATCCAGCTCTTTCTTTTTCGCTCTATGTCGAAATGGCGCTGAAAACTCCGCCTGTTTCACCTCCTGACTCCCTTGCCTCAGGCTCTCGACAGAGCAACCTCGATCACCCCCCGGATACTCTCGCGCTGCTCGTTGCGCAAGTGGCGCGCTTAACAGCTCGTCTCGACTCGCAGTCGACCGAGACTACTGCTGTTGCTGCTGCGGATGCTAATCCGCACCCCCATGTAGCTCAGCGCCGCCACGATGCTCAGCTCGAACCCGTCCGGGACAGCCACGACGTGCACACCCTCCCCCTGCTTGCACATCCCCAGCATGGATACGTCCCCCCGGACGCAGAAACAGTCTTCGGTACTGCTACTCCTGCAGCTCCTGTTGGCGACCCCGCAGTCACACAACGCCGTCACGATGCGCCCCGCGAGCCCCCGCGTGCCGATGCGCACCACGACCCCTCGCGTCACGCCCTCCAGGTTGATCACCTCCCACCACCTCCTCCCTTCCCCCCCGCTGGATATGCCTTTCACCACCCCAGCCCTCACATCCCGGAGGCGCCCTCTACCCTCGTCCCCCCCTACCGTGACCACCCGCCATCGTACGGCCCGCCGCGTCCCATGGCCGGCCGTTCTCCCTTTCCCGGTGGCCCACCTCCTCCCTTTCATGGCCGGCACTCTCCCCCAGTCCAACATGGCGACCCCGCCACCCGTGGCCGTCGTCGCCCCACTATTGACCCGGTGGTCATCGGCCGGGCGGCACACGAAGCCCCCGGCTTCGACAAGGACGCCCTCAACCGGTCCATGAAGATGTCGGTCCCCGTCATGGGCCCGACCACGGACTTTAAGCAATGGGAGAGGACCTTCCTTAATTTCCTCTCCATCAAGGCCGCATACCTCATTCCACAGCTGGCCATCCGCGACTCCGGCGTTTGGCTCGACGAACCAGCACAGCACTACGCCTACACGCTGCTTCTCCATGCAGCCAGCGCGAATCAGCGCGCTGACCAAGCGATGAAATGCGTTTCTCCTGCCCGCCCTGACTGCGCCGCTGCCGCGTGGGACATCCTGTGTGAACGCCTCGACTGCCGGTCTTTGCTCGCTCCTTGTCCCTCTTGGACAACCTGACGGTTAGACAGCGCCATGGTCAGTCACTCAGTGACTATGTCCACTACATGTGCCAGACCTTTGACGACTACAACGACACATGCCAATCAGTTGATGGCTCCGTTGCCATCCACCCCCACCACCTCGGTCTCCTCATGCTGCGCGGTATTTCCAACAGCGGCCCACACGGTCAAGCGAAGCAATGCGTCATCAACGCCTTTGACACGGACTACATCATGTCGGCTGATGAAGTGATGGCTAGCATTCTCCACCTCGCGCACAACATGGACGACGACCCTGCCCCGGACACACCCGCTCCGGCCATATCACCCCCTCCTATCTCCGCGTTCGTCGCTGCGGGCCGCGGCTCGCACAGCGGTCGAGGCCCATCACACCGTCACCCTCGCGGCCATCGACCCAACAAGTGTGGCGTTTGTGGCAGCCTCAACCATCTCATGTCCGCTTGCACTGCCACGGATGACGCTATCCTTAAGTGGAATCTCGCCAAGCGTAGGATGACAGTCCAGAAGTACGGCGCCGCCGACGGCACCCCCTCTGCTCACGCTGCGTTGCTTAGCGACGTCCCTGCCGACGACGCCCCCGCCGATGACACCGACTGCCTACCCACCCTCGAGGACTGCGCTGATGACTACGATGACGACGAGGTGAGTGTCCCATTCAGCTCTGTGGCATTCTCCTCTTCCCTCGCCCCGGGTCGTAACCTGTCACAGTTTTGGGTCGTTGATTCCGCCTGCTCGATTAACCTCACCGCGTTCCGAGATGACTTCGTTAAATTCACGCCCCCCTCCGCTCCCTCTCGCGTGGGCGGTGTCGGCGTTGACGTTAAGGGCAGTGGCTCAGAGCGGATTTCTGTCATACTTGCCTCTGGCCAGCTCATTCACCGCACTGTGTATGCACTCTACACCCTTGACCTATCATCTCGCTCCGCTCAGCGTATCGGCAGACTACTTAGTGTCAGATGGATGCAAACTCACAGCGGATGTGAATTCATCTTCCCCTCCAACTCTGACACTGGTTTGCTTTTGGTACCCACAGGCATGGGTGTGCTAGAACCGTCCGGAAACGGTCTCTACCTCCTTCCCCACCAGCCGGACCTCCCTTCCAGCACATCCGCACCGGCGGAACTTGACGCCTCACCTCAAGTTGCCCTCACTGCCCAATGTGATCCCGTCCTGTGGCACCGTCGGTTTGGCCACCTCAACATGCACAGCCTTCAGGCCCAGCATAATCACGGTGTCCCGACTAGCCATGTGTTAGCTAGCGTTGTAACCAAAGTTTCTTGCGACTCTTGCTTAATTCACAAAGCCACAGCTGCACCACGCAACAAAGCCGCTTGCGCGAAGCCATCCCACCCCCTCCTCAACCTGTCCGCTGACCTCTGGGGCCCGGTCAATGTCCCCTCCCCACATGGCCTCCGTTACTGCTTGCTCGTCATCGACCACCACACCAACTACATGTGGGTGCGGTTCCTTAAGTTTAAAGACGACGCATGTTCGGAATTGGAAACCATCCTCTTGGACATCAAACACTTGCATGCCCGCCATCACTCCAAGACGGGCGCGTTCGCACCGGTTCTCAAGTTTGACTCTGACTCTGTGTTTGAAGCTGCTGCCACTCGCCGTATGTGCGCACACCTCGGCGTCGGGGTGCAGTTCTCTGCCCCATACGCCCACCACATGCTCGGCAAGGCCGAACGTCCCTGGCGCACTATCCGGGACAATGCATCGGCGATGCTCCACAACATGGCCGTTCCCAACTCCATGTGGTCGTGCGATGTCATCACTGTTATGTACCTTCGCAACCGCACGTACAGTCGCTCGGTCGGACCTAATGGGGGCGTCCCCCTCACACTCCTTACGTCGTCGGTGCCCAACGCCTCCAAGTTCCGCGTCTTCGGCTGCGCCGTTTTCGCCAAGGTGCCGGACAAACAACGTCGGAAACTCGGTGAAAAAGCATTTCGCGGCGTCATGGTGGGCTATCCCCCTGACGCACCCGGGTATCGTGTCTACAATCCGGAAACGCGTCGCATTACCACTTCCGTACATGTTGTCTTTCAGGAAGACACACCAGGCTTCGACACACAACCCTCCGTCGACTCGGCCATCACCGACTCTTCGGAAGACGTACCCGCAGACTCACCCCTGTCCCACCCCATTGACCTCACATTACCCACACCCCTACCCCCCCCGGCAGCCCCTCGCCATGCTCGGCTCCGCCCCCACCCCATTCGCTACGGCGATATGGTTGCCCACTTGTCCGACTACCCACCAACCCTCGTAACGGCGTGTTGTGATCCTGAACAAGGCAAAGCTCAAGAGGACATCTTTGAGCACCCTCACGTCCCCGACCTTGTCACTGGTCCCCCACACACACCTGCCGGCACGTCCCCTACTGCCATCGCCCTCCTCTCCGCCCGAGAGTGTGTGGAACCAAAATCCTACCGGGCTGCGTTGGACAGCGCCCAAGCCCCCTAATGGCAAGCCGCTATGCAACATGAGTATTCCTCCCTCATCAGCAACGGCACGTGGGACCTTGTGGACCTCCCCCAGGCCGCATGGTCGTTAACAACATGTGGATCTTCAAAGTCAAGTCGGATACAGCCGGCGACGTCTCCCGCTTCAAAGCGCGGTTCGTCGCCAAGGGGTGCAGTCAACGCGCTGGACTGGACTACACGGAGACCTTCTCCCCGGTCATCCGCATGGCCAGCCTGCGTCTCTTCCTAACCATCGCAGCCGCCCGCGACCTTGAACTCTGCCAGGTTGACATCGACACAGCGTTTCTCTACGCCCCCATCCGGGAGGATGTGTACATCCGCCAGCCCCTCGGCTTCACCGATGGAACGTCCAAGGTTTGTCACCTCAAGCGTTGCCTCTACGGCCTTAAGCAGTCCCCCCGCGAGTTCAACATGCTACTTCGTGCATGGCTCGTCGACCATGGATGGCAACAATGCGTCTCCGACCCGTGCATCTACATCTTTCGCACCGGCCACGTCTTCGCCATGATCGCCCTGTACGTCGATGACATTCCCGCGGCTTGCAATGATGCCACTTGGCTCGCATCGTTCAAAGCCCAACTCGGAGCACGGTTCAAGATCAAGGACCTAGGCGACCTTTCCCAACTCCTCGGCATGCACATTACCCGCGATCGCTCCACGCGCACAATCTCACTGGACCATCCAAGTACCTGCGCGACATCCTCGCCAAGTACGGCATGTCCGACTCTAAGCCGTCGTCACTTCCGATGGACCCGGGCTTCCTCGCCGGCCACGCACACTTGAACTCGCCCTCTCTCACAGGAGTGGCCAAGGACGTCTATCCCAGCCTCCTGGGCAGCCTCCAGTACGCAGCCGTTTGTACACGCCCCGATGTCTCCACGGCGTTGAGCATCCTCGGCTCTGCGCAAGCCTCGCCCACCGAGGCACACTTGCAAGCTCTGAAAAAGGTCCTCCGCTACCTCCATGGCCCCATCTACATGCGCCTGACGTTGGGGGGGGGCCTGGATAACAGCCCCCAACTCACAGGCTTTGCCGACGCTGATTGGGCCAACGACAACAGCACCCGCAAGTCTCGCTCCGGCTATCTCTTCACCCTCGGACGCGGGCCAGTCAGTTACAAGTCCAAACAACAGACTTGTGTGGCTCAATCCACGTGTAAAGCCAAATACTATTCTGCGGCCGACGCCACCAAGGAGGGACTCCACCTCCGACAACTCCTGGGGGAAATCTTCAACTCCCCCATCACCGAAACCACCACCATCTGGGAGGACAACCAAAGCGCCATTGCATACTCCCAGAATGCGTTGGTCAGCGAGAAGACTAAGCACATCGGTCTGAAGTGGCACTTCCTCAAAGACCACGTGGAGCAGGGAACCATCAAGTTGAGGTACCTCCCCACTGACCAGATGGTGGCTGACATGCTCACCAAACCCCTCCCAGGACCTGCACTAGCAAGACACCGAAGTGCGATCCTTGGAGGACAAGACCCAATGCAACGCTTCATCCCGTAGCTACCTTCAGGGGGAGTGTTGTAGGTAATACCGTATACGTATTAGTTACAGATATCTACTGTAAGCTACTCTAGATATGATTAGTACATGTCTAGATCGGACATACCGATAAACGGTTTGACTCGGTACAGAGCTGTCGCTAGGCTACAGCTCTCTCACTTCTGTTGTCCCGACACCACGCCTGTAGGCTGGTTGTCGCCGTAACTATTCCGTTTGCGGGACTGTGACTGTAACTACGTTTGCGTAAGTTATTTTCCACACTAACTGTGTTTGCATGGTTCAATAGGGTGCCGTGTTCGATGCGCGAGGTTTGGTTTGCGGGTGTGTGAATAGAGCACACGAGTTCACGCCGCTTGCACGGGTGATGTTTTTGGAAAGCAAGCTAGCCAAAGCGCACATAACGCAGGTTTGGATAAATACTGCACGTTGTAAGCATGCGAGAGCGATTGGCTTTGGGGAGGGGCGAGGTCCAACTTGGCCGTTAGAGACACATCACGTTGACGTTGGCTTTTGGAATGCTTGGGTATGTGTGTTTATGCCATTCACACTCGCCCCACGGGTGACACACATCGGGAACTAGGCTCGGAAATCATTAAGAATGAAGAATTGGTAAACATATATCGACAAACCCAGCACAAATCGCCTCTTGCGGTGAGCCGAATTCGACGGGTCTTGCTTGGCACTGCGGCTCGGCTTAGCCGGAATATTGCGGCGGAAATTTGGATAATTCACCGAAAACTCATTTGTGGGTGTTCGAACTTCAAAGTAAGTACGTTCGACGCGCATTGAAAAAACGCGTCCAACGGTATGTTTGAAAAAGGTTTGACCATATTTTAGTAAGTTATGATCGTTTGAACACTGTGGCTTAAAGCAACTTGCCCTTGGGTTGTGCGCATATCGGTGGTAAGCCTACATACGCGATTTCGTGCGTTTCCCCCACAACGGCCTGCCCAACACCTCGTCCCTCCGTCGCCTATGCATTATATTTGCGCGACCGTCGCATAATCATTCATATTGCGGCGTTGTGCGCCCGTTACTATGTTCCTCTATTCAACACCGCGATTGTTTGAAAGAGCGTGCCGCACGGGTGCGGGCGCGATAACCCCAAGTACACAAGCCTGGCAGTGCTCGAATTTGCCCCCCGTAGTTGTCGGCGCATTCCATCTTAGACGCCAGAGCATTGCCTAGGATATCAGGATGTTTGTCAATAAAATCGACGCATAGTTACACTTTTTCTTGCGACGATGCGAAATATTGCCCGGAGTTTTATGGAGGAGTGTATGTATGCATGTGGGGTGATGATATGATAATATAATTTATTTTAATAATAAAATTTTGATTAACGTCTCATCAGCACCTACAGGTACAGCTACAGGTATGGCCCCGCCCGGCGCTGCTCCGCACGCAGCACGCCCGCTACCCGCCTTGCAGTCCAGCCTGGCCGGTGAGGGGCGTTGCTCCACAGCAACGCGCCGACGCCAGGCGGTACCTCCGCTACACTCCACATAACGTCGCTTGCCAGAGCTCCAACTTTCGTTCAAAATTTATTACGTACGGCTCTCCTCACCCCAACCACACTACGAACTGCCTCAACCCGCCTTCGAGTGTCGCGGTATCGCGTTCAGGCTCGTCAGTCAGCCATCAAACGCGCCACCCGGACGGCGAAGCAACTTCCAGAGTACGAGGCAACGACACACACAATCTCCTGTTCTGGGTCCGTGCCCGACCGCGTGCTCAAGCCAGTCCGGCTTCATTTCTAATGCAAATGGCATCAAGTGCAGCTGGGCGTGCAGCGAGTCGCTGCCTTGGTATGCCCGGTGTGTGGCGTGTCGGGGCTGTAGCCGCCGAAAACGCTGTGACAGGTAATCACGACTTCTAATTCTCTGCGCTTTGCGGTGTTGCCTTTACATAGCTGCCCATGGTTGACTTCCCTCCAGACTTGACAGTACATGGTGTCGCGTTTCCATATTATCATCGCTTCGATACTCTCTGTACGCTCCGTCGCGGAGTGTGAAATTAAGGCATGCTGATGACGTTTTGCGTTTCCAGCGTCCGGACTTTTGCCGTCAGCCGCCGCAGTGCTTCGCGGGGGCGTATCCAACGAGAATACGGGTCCGACTCGGGGTATGGCCGCTGCCAGCCTAGCGCCGGAGTCAACGGTGTACTCGGGACCCAGGACGGACAGCGCCAAGCGGGTCAGCGTGCGGACGGTGCGAAAGATGTATGAGCAACGCGAGCCGATCGTTATGATCACCGCCTACGACTACCCGTCCGCCGTGCACGTGAGTCACTGAGTTTCACCACCCTACCGCCATTCTCCGCACCCAGCCATTTCTCACTGCGCTACCCAATAACCTTCATCGAATCGACAGCTCCGTATAAGTTTCAGAAAACACTACCGGACTGTCCCGTTCTCTGTCGCGTCCTTGTTCAGTTTTCTTACGTTTTCGGCGCCGTTTAATTGAGCCGCGACGACAAATGTGATGGCCAGCGACGCCTAGAACACCGAACGGCGACCCTAGCCGCCAGTCATTGTGTGTTCAGCCCACGTATGTCGTGGTTTTTGGTGTCGATAGACGGGG
>JAPMLY010000014.1:155000-257500 GCA_026401115.1 Tetraselmis chui
ACAACATGCCGAAGGGAAGATGTAGAGCCTGGTCGTAGATGGTTAAGGAGAAACATTGGATGTAAGCGAACGTCGCATGTAGCTTCAATTTGTAATTATTTTTCCCAATCTCCTCAAGTGAAAAAGGTCCTAGCTGTCGATCATGCGGCTTACGGTTTTGCTGTCCTCGCAAAAATAGGTTCACGATTATCACCTTGTCTCCTCGAATGAAGTGTGGGGCTGTTGACGGTTCTAAACGAGTCTGTATATAATCTTTGTGCATCTAAAACACCGAACGTGGCAAAGCGTGTACCTCTTGTAACATTTTCAACCGCTTTGACGCGTCTTGTGAAACCGGTTTGAAGGTCGCATGCTTAAAAACGCGTCAACGGGCTCCTCGGGTGAAAAAGTTAGCCTCGAAGGGTGTGTGCTCAATGATGCACGAGTACCGTAGTACGAGAATTCCACTTGATGCAACACGTATGTCCAACTCGAACCATCGTAGCAACAAGAACATCGCAGAATTTGATGAAGCGTGATGTTGATGCGCTCCGTTAGTCCATCCGCCTTCGGGTGTCGGCTGGAAGACATGTTGAGACGCGTTACTAGGCGTCTCCAAAGTGTCCGCCAGAAGCCACTGCCGAATTTCGGGTCGCGATCACTGACCAACACTTGAGGCAGCCCATGCAATACATAGACTCCCTATGCACACGGATCGACCCACCGACAGTTCACTGTCGACGACAATCTCAGACCTTAATCGCCAACCACTCCCCCCCAATGCGCGCCTTACAACATATTCTCGCCACAGCCGCGATTTGAAAAGTGATAGCTACTTGTGCTCGCCGTCCTTGGGGATTCAGTTATGTACAGTAGGATGGTGGTTGGGGGTAAACGGAAGTGCTCGTCGGGAGCGCCGAAATCGTTAAAACTGTATGGTTTTAGCGCGTACGCTTTTCGGGGGTTTGATTACGCTGTGAAATGTGTCTCAGTCGTCCCACCTGCCCTCGAGGTGACGGGGGACCTCGACAAGGAGGAACGTCGCGCTGGGAGGAGCGGCTACGACCTCGGGCCGGGGTCTACGTGATGCGACGGCGGGATCAACGAGCGACTAGGTGAGGAGGGGTTCTTGTCATGCTTTCCCCTTCCTATCTTCGGCAAGACCGAAGTCACGCGGGAACTAGATTAGGTTGGCCCGTCGTCCCTCCCGAACGCCGATCGGCCTAGGCCGGTCGGCACCCCGGTTCGGTGGGAGCGGGCCGTACATCGTGAAGGTCGAGCAACTGTTTAGTTTTGCATTCCTTGACAAGTGGATTTAGTTTTTAAATCTTGTCTTCCTGATAATAATTTTTTATGTTGTTAGTGCTTAGGCGGGGGGGATGTGGTAATTGCTGCGGTTGCTTGCAGTTTTTATAAAACTCCCAAGGAACGTCGGCACATATTGCATATAGGTGTGTCAATAGGTGTACATGGTCGAAGAGTACCCGGTCTAAACTTCGCTCACAAGTCATGTATGGCTGGTTATAGAGGGCCGATAGACAACAACCGGTCAAGCTTGCTAGTGTTGTTGTAAGCAATTTCAATTTTAATTTGAGCGGTCGACTGAGCGGTAACAACATGCTCAACCTTTATATGGCTTACGGAATTTAGAAGTCACGTACGAAACATGTATTGATGCCAAAAAGACATGAGCGAACTTGTACTATCCAAGAGGTGACGGCACTCGAACATGGTTGCCACTCAACATTCAACAAGGTAAGATCCTTGGCGGTAATGGTTGGGCCAGTTTCCTAAAACGCCTCGCGAACGACCGCGTCAACGGATGCTTCATTTGGCAAAATCGAATCGGCGGGAAACCAAGTTTTACTAGTACCGGGTTCACGTTTTAAAGTGAGTTTGATGTCTAGGGCCTTTGAACCTCCGACATGCACTACGACCACAACGTAATTTTCGGGACCAAGGGAAGCCATGTCGAATCAAATAAGCAGCGTCGAAGAACTCAAGCAACAACGAAAGCGTGTGAAGATCATTCAGCTCCGAAACGAGTGTGGCGATTTGCATGTCAAGAGCTCACTGTTGATGCAAATATGTTAAGTTCTTGTTTGATGGTATTGGTGCTGCATGTGGAAGTGCACATGGAGAGAGGAAAAAGATGTTTGAATCTTAACTATTTAACAATATATTTGAAACTGGACAAAAGGATTGATCAAAAGGTTATGTAACCTCCCTCCACTGCAATAGGCTTAAATAGCTCCAACCTAGTAAGCTTGCACATGTTCTCGCATGGTCCTTGTGCCATGTCCTAGGGTTCGCTTAACGGTATGAACAAACTAGCGACGCGGTTCGTTTGTCTCGGGGAAATCAAACTAGCGCGTCATGTGGCTAGTTAGATTAAATGTGCGTACATGTACGCACCTGAAGGCATTGGCCGTACATTACAGAACATCACCTTTGCTAAATTGCAATGGCGACGTAACCACGTAGTACGTCCTTCCACATAAAAGTAATGATCAAATCAGTAACGGATAGATCAAATCAGTAACGCTTTACACACGCTCTTCTCATTTTTACGTGGGAGAGGGTAGGACAGTCGCAGGCAACCAACTCGAAGGCGAAGCGTGGTGTCGGTTGGATGATGAATTACTAGCGTGGCGCCGAGCGCTTTACACACGCTCTACTCTTTTATACGTGGGAGTAGGTAGGACTAGCGTGGCGCCGAGCGCTTTACACATGCTCTTCTCTAGTGTAACTTGGTGGAGGGCCCATCATAACATGTCGAAATCGGGAACGGGTAGTTACTCGTAGGTCGTGCCGGCCCCACAAGGGAGGCGGGTGTGGTGACTGGAGAAGTGAGAGGAGAGAGATGGCGGCCGGGGAAGGCACCGGCAGAGCCAGCCGACCGCCACTAATAGGGAATAGAGTACCGCTAATAGCACAACACTAAGTACTAGGATGACAAATAGCTACCTTGTACACAAGTACTAGGCAACGGGATGCTAGTGCTAACACTGTTGGAGTTTGGAAGTTATGGTGTACACGGGATGTCTAGGCGGCCCCGCTAGGGGGCTAGCAATGGGGACAAAGGGAGTGGGAAAAGAGAGAGACGGCGGCCGGCAAAGGCACCGGCAGGGCCGGCCGACCGCCACTAACGGGGAAATAGAGTACCGCTATTAGTACAACACTAAGTACTAAGATAAGGACTAGCTACCTTGTACATAAGCACTAGGTAATGCAATACTAGTTCTAACACTCCCCCTCAAGGTAGCTTAGGTCTTGTCGTCGCCCTTGCTTGTCTTCAAGGAAGGAGTCATCTTGGTCGTAGGCGTTGCTCGGGTAGCGGTATCTCAAGCCGGGTAGGTGACGCTACAGGTGCTCACAAGAACGGGATGCTACCGGCGAGTTACCGACAATAAACTGGTCCAAATGTATTGCTTAATGTACTAGTCTGACATGTAGCGGGAAAACCGTCCACGGGCGAATTAGCTATCGCATGAGAGCGACCGGCGAGGACGGGGAAAAGCCAACATGGCTGCCACAAGCGTGTAGGCACTCGAAAAGAATAGTCGGGCGCTATCGTGTCGACTCTCCCCCTTTCGCCGTGGGCAAGGTTAGAACCTCGCTTTGTCAGATGAGCGTTGCGGCGTTGCCTCGGAAAAAAACAAAACAGTGCTATTTAAAGTACGCGCGGGCCGAATTTTCGCGAATCGGTTTGAATTTGATTTCGAAACCATATCCGGTCGATAGCATCGGTGAGCTGTGAGCAGGGTGGTGTAGACAACCAACCTAGGGCGGCCATATGTGACCATGGGCGGCTGGTGTCGGTAGTGGTAGTTCAAGCGAGTATCGAGGTTGCACGCTCTTCTCCTTGGGTGGCGGAGGCGGTACCGCTAGCCTAGGGCGGCCACGGGGGACCTTGGGCGGCTAGCGTCGGTGTTGACTTCAGAGCGAGTATCTGGGTTGCACGCTCTTCTCCTACTTGGGGCTGCCGTATTTCGGAGGTCTGACTATCCCGGGTAACGTTGTAGGGGGCCCATAACTTGTTGGAGTTTGGAAGTTATGGTTACACGGGATGTCTAGGCGGCCCCGCTAGGGGGCCAGCAGTGGGGACAAAGGGAGTGAAAAGAGAGAGATGGCGGCCGGCAAAGGCACCGGCAGGGCCGGCCGACCGCCACTAACGGGGAAATAGAGTACCGCTATTAGTACAACACTAAGTACTAAGATAAGGACTAGCTACCTTGAACATAAGCACTAGGTAATGCAATGCTAGTTCTAACAAACACCCCCCCTCAAGGTAGCCGAGGTCTTGACGTCGTCCTAGCTTGCGTCGAGGAAGGTGCCATCTTGGTCGAAGGTGTAGTGCTTGTAGCGTGTGTCTCGGGCTGGGTAGGTGTAGCGACATGCGCTCACAGGGACGTGCCGCTACCGGAGAGTTACCGATAAGAAGCGGTTCCAAATGTACTGCGTAATTTACTAGTCTGACATGTAGCGGGAAAAACTCTCCCCGGCCGAATTAGCCGACGGATGAGAGCGGCCGGCGAGGAAGAAGCAAAGCCAACAAGGCCGTTAGGAGCGTGTAGGCACGCAAAAGCATAGACGGGCGCTCGTGTTGACTCCCCCCTTTTGCCGTGGGAAAGTTGAGTTCCTCGCTAAGTTAGGTGAGCGTTGCGGCGTTGCCTCGGGAAAAAACAATAGCAATACTAATTAAAGTACGCACGGGCCGAATTGTCGCGGGTCGGTCTTAAAAAACTAAATCCGGTCGAGAGCATAT
Organism: Tetraselmis chui; assembly: GCA_026401115.1. Taxonomy (NCBI): domain Eukaryota; kingdom Viridiplantae; phylum Chlorophyta; class Chlorodendrophyceae; order Chlorodendrales; family Chlorodendraceae; genus Tetraselmis; species Tetraselmis chui. The sequence continues at coordinate 159,748 of JAPMLY010000014.1, forward strand.
CGGTAGGTTGAAGGCTAGGTGAGACTGAAAGCTTGGTGGGGCGAGCGTGGCGCCGGGCGCTTTACACACGCTCTTCTCATTTTTACGTGGGAGAGAGTAGGACAATCGCGGACAACCAGCTCGAAGGCGAAGCATGGTGTCGGTTGGACGATGAATTACTAGCGTGGCGCCGAGCGCTTTACACACGCTCTACTCTTTTGTACGTGGGAGTAGGTAGGACTAGCGTGGCGCCTAGCGCTTTACACATGCTCTTCGCTAGTGTAACTTGGTGGAGGGCCCATCATAACCTGTCGGAATAGGGAACGGATAGTTACTCGTAGGTCGTGCCGGCCCCACAAGGGGGGCGGATGTGGTGACAGGAGCAGTGAGAGGAGAGAGATGGCGGCCGGCGAAGGCACCGCAGGGCCGGCCGACCGCCACTAATAGGGAATAGAGTACCGCTAATAGCATAACACTAAGTACTAGGATGACAAATAGCTACCTTGTACATAAGTACTAGGCAACGGGATGCTAGTGCTAACAACTTGTACAACGTCCTGCAATGTATTGTTGCATGATAGCGCTCGTCACATTAGGGAATCACCCCCGAGAGCGCCGTCTCCATCGTTTGGATAAAGTGTTACAACAACAACTTACTAGATAGCTTACATTTAGTCTCCAAGTCTAGAACAATAAACAAACTACGTACATGCATCCACCCTCGTGTGGTAGTTTGCTTCTCTGCGGACTACTAGCACAAATAAAATGTTGGTGCAAATGGGGGTGCATAGGGAGGGATTGGAGATGTCTTAATCTTTAGCGTTGGCAATAGAATGCAATTCAAAAGAGGGAAATCAAGTATTGCATATCACCTCCCTCCAATGCATTAGGATCAAAGATGTATGCCCTAGCTAGCTCCATTTGGTCTCGCATACTCGTGGCTTGCACCGAAACCCCACGCGTAAGAGCTATCATGATAGTCTCATCAAACTTGTGACGTATTGCATGTATGTCTCGGGAACAAAATCATTCCACAACGTCGTTTAGCGTGTTTGATTCAAGTGTGCGTACTTTAAGTACCGGGAGGTACTTGTAGTACATATATGAACAATATCCTCGAGATGTAGCACTTCCGACGTTACCGCGGTACGTCCTTCCAATGGAAAAGTACGGATCAAAGTAGTAACGGGTAGATATGTAATGTGATGTGATGCAACGTTACATGAAAGTACTCGTCACACTCGCATGCATGCGACTTTTTATTGTATTGTATTGTTGGGCGTCGGGGAGTTCCCCCGCAAGAGGAAGGATGAGGGACACTGGGACAAAACGTATGAGGCAAATAATGTGGTGGCACGTGCTGTTAATCATAGGTGAGTTAAAGCTCAAGTTTAGAAAACGAAATCGACTTTTTATTTCCGATAACCCGTACATTTTAAAAGTCGATTCGCCCTCGTACGGGGTTTAGAAAACAAAGTCAACCCCAAAACGTACCACGGACTTTGATTCGGACTTTGTTTCAAGCCCAAAATGAAAACAAAGTCGGGCGTTTTCGTTTTCGTTTCGAAGTCCGAAACAAAGTCGAAAATGAAGTCGTGCTGTACATTACGACATGTGTGCGCGCGCGACCGGTAGCATGGCCACCCGCACCGCCCGAACACTAGCAGGCGACTACATCCGCAAGCCACGCCTCCACCTGTGGAAGGGGTCCACAGGCCTCGCTTGCTAGAATGGAGCGGGCGAACGTGCCGGAGAATCCTCTGCCGCAAGAGCTTCTGGCACTGCTCAGCTCAATGTCAGCCGAGCAGCGGGCGGCCGCCCTCTTTCCGTCCGGCCCACCCCGCGCCGCCATCCCGTCCACACCTAGCCAGGCCGTGGCTGGCAGGGACTCTGGCCAGAACACATGACCTTGCCTAGTTCTGCGCTGGGGGGCTTATTTCTGATGGCGTTGAGGCCAGCAAAACCGTCCTCCTTCCAACAGTATTGGCGTTGTGCGGTCTCAATCACGGAGGCAACGTTGAGGCGCATCGTGCACACGCACTCGCACACGGTAGCGGTTTGCGGCTGCGAAGCCGAGGGGGGGGCGTGACGGCTGGGCAGCACGTTTGACTGCTTCCGGGGGGTTCCGCCGAGTTTGAAAAACAGCAACGCCGCTGAGCTGATGCTCGTCATGTTAGAATTCGCGCGCCGGGTGCGCGCGGGTGGTGATGCGCTGGATACTCCTACATATATTAGTACGGGTACTGATACGGTACAGGTACGGATACCGGTACTCGTACTAGCTGTGTCCATGAAACTTCGATTTCATTTTCTAAACCTGGGTTTACGTAACAGGCCGACGTCAGCACATCGCTACGCGAACGATAAAGTTCCGTACAAAAAAGCGAAAGTCGACTTCGTTTTCTAAACTTCAGCTTCTAAAAAAGCAAAGCCGCCAACCCCATGAAAGAACCGCCGCCACACCGGCGGGGAACACGAAACATGATGTGAGCACTTGCGTGCATCCATCTACCCATTATTGATCGTACGCTGGGCAGTGGCCTGGGCAGCGGGGACATAGGACAAGCTGAGTGGAAATTCTCATGATAGAACGAAAAACAGTAAACTCTTCCAGCGAGGCTCGAACTCGCGACCTCAGGATTAACAGTCCTGCGCTCTAGCCAACTGAGCTATGGAAGACATGCCGAAAGGAGGAAATTTAAGTCTTAATAACCCAAACAATCAACAGGCCTACTTGCATGCGACACACAAAATCCCAAGCCCAACGCAGAAGCCCGTGCAAGGGTCTCGTGCTACCTCAGTCGATCACTAGACTCACCACACTATCACCGCGTAGCAGTCACAGGACACACCCCCTGCTGCAAACATAAATCGTCAGTTCATACAGCAGTCTCGAGAGGAGCAGGAATGCCGGGCGCGTACAGTAGTGCGGCGGGCCTGCTGGCGCTGCTGGAGGAAGAGGACGACGCGCTTCGCCTCCACGCCCTGAAGCAGCTCAATCAGGTACGGCTCGACTTTTTGGGGGGGCACTCTCAGGCTCGCTACCAGTAGCAGCACCAATTCAACGTTGATGCGGCAAGTTAACAAGCCGACCGGCTCTTCAAGCGCCTTGTGACAAGTGACACGCAAGATCGCGCGGAAGAGGCAATGCGAGCACTAACGAGTTTTGCCGAGTCGTCAGATCTGAGCGGCACGGCCGCGACATCCCCCGTCCAGCTCCCGCGCAATCTATCGTAGCACAAGAAGCTGCGTGCCAAGTAATTCATTCACCACCCCCACTTATCGCCGTGCCCTACCCTTTCGTAGGTTGTGCACGACCACTGGTTCCAGATCTCTAGCTCCATCTCCAGCGTCGAAGGCCTCTTTGAGGACGAAGACTTTTCGCACCGACAGCTGGCAGCGCTGCTGGCGTCCAAGGTACACCCATCCTCACCTCATTCATCGTTGAACTGAATCACCGAATTTTGCTCCACCACAGGCAGCAGATAGACTTGGGCTTGCCTGTTGCCTTGACTGCTCAGACTACTGTGAACTACGCATACCTCTTGTTAAACAGTCATTAACTTACTAGGAAGAGCTTGAAGTGCAATTATCTTGGCCATCATCGCTCACGAGATGATGTGACATGATTAACAGGTTTTTTATCACCTGGGGGAGCTGGACGATGCCCTCACTTACGCTCTGGGTGCTGACACACTGTTCGACATTAATGAGAAGTCTGAGTATGTGCAGACTCTGCTTGGTGCGTGAGTGTGCTGCGCTGGGGCTGACTTTCTGAGAGAAGGGGGGGGGTTGCGGTGCACACCGGTTTGGGAGGACTATAATCCACATAGTCACAATTTGGTTAGCACAACTGAGATCGAGTTGCTGTTTGCTGCCCCCTGCAGCGCACGCAATCGACCAGTACGTGAAGGTCCGCACTGCAACAGAGCCCACAGAGGTTGATGCGCGCCTGGAGTCCATTGTTGAGCGCATGATTGAAAGGTACGAAGTCAATCCTGATATATGAACTCATGGGATGATATGCTTGTAAGTTAGGATACTGCACTTGAAAGGAAGCGAGATATTGGAAGGGATTTGCGCTTAGCTTGGTTGTTTGTGTTTGATATGATGGTTGATTGTGATGTAGCATCGATGCTGGCATGCTTGGGTAAGACTTGCTTGCGCGTACGTGGTTTCGGGAGTTCGAGAGGACCTACGATGCACGCATGTTATCTGTGTTCATTAAATTATTCTGGGGGGAGGGGGGTAAGTTATGGTATGTGGTCAATGTTTATGGTCTACTGTTATGGTCTGCGGTGAGTTATGGTCTTGAGGAATTGAGCGCGCTCACGATCGTGTGCGAATGTGTATGCAAGGGGGAGAGTGTGTGTGTGTTTATGTGTGTTTTTTCGTGGTTTCGTGTGTTTCGAGACTGTGTTTGCATGTGTGATGGTTGGATGTAGCATGATACATGTAGTGTGTGTTTTGGGTGGTGCAGAGGTATTACATTAGATGCAGATGGGAGAGGGGTTTATGTCTGCGCGAGAGTAATTTACAGTCTTGATGTTTTCTTTTTTGCGCGCGTGCGTGTGTGTGTGTGTGTGTGTGTGTGTGTGTGTGTGTGTGTGTGGTTTCGTGGTTTCGTGTATTATATTTGCATGTTTGGTGGTTTGCATGTAGCATGTGTCTCAAGGTGGGTGGAGGGGGAATGCATTTGGTCTGGGAGTCTGTTGAGTATGTTTTATTCTATTGTTTTGCTTTAGTGTGGGTTAACATGTGGCTCAATTTATCTGCTGTCTGGCGTCGTTGTAGGTGCGTTTTGGATGGGCAGTTTCAGCAGGCTGTGGGCGTCACCATTGAAAGCCGCCGACTAGACAAGCTCGAGGAAGTCATTAAGCGCAGCCCCAATATGGTGGACGTTGTCACCTACGCACTGAATGTCTGCAAGAACCACATCGTCAACCGGGAGTTTCGGCAGCAGGTTTGGTGGCCTCCCCAAATGTCCTGCTCATCAACTGATGTTTCCAATCGATTTAGTTATTAAACGGCCTCCCCCTTCCGCTTCCTGTTATGGTAGGTGTTGCGCCTGATCATCAAGCTGTATGAGAGTGTAGAAAGCCCGGAATGGGTCAACATCTGCATGTGCCTCATGCTACTGAACGATCATAATGAGGTGGCCAATATTCTGCAGACCCTCATCCAGGGCTCCGAGGTGCTATCCTTAAACTCCTTACACTCTGTTACCTGTGGTTATATCTGTGGTAACATCTCTCTAACGCGTGTTCTGTCATGTCCTTCCGCGCCACACACACAGGACGAGACGCTGTTGGCGTACCAAGTCTCCTTCGACCTATTTGAGAACGAGATGCAATCTTTTCTGCTGAAGGTGCGAACTGATTTGGATCAGAAGTATCAGGAGGTTTGTGGCGGGTCAGAGCCAGCAGCGTCGGCTGCCGAGGCACCGCAGCCTGAGGGGGCAGGAGGTGAGGGCGAGGGTGAGGGGATGGATACAGACGCGGTGCCACCTGCAGCTGCCCCCGTGGTTGAGGACAGCCCGCAGGTGAAGCAGTACAAGGAGCGCTTTGGCAAGTTGAAGGGCATCATCACGGGCAAGACGCCCATCGGCCTGTACCTCGAATTCCTCTACTCCCACAACCACGCGGACCTGCAGGTGCTGAAGAACATCAAGGGCGCGGTGGAGTCACGGAACAGTGTGTGCCACAGCGCCGCGATCGTGGCCAACGCGCTGATGCATTGCGGCACCACCGTCGATACCTTCTTGAGGGACAATCTGGAGTGGTTGTCGCGCGCCACCAACTGGGCTAAGTTTTCAGCTACAGCGGGACTAGGCGTAATCCACAAGGGACACCTCACACAGGTCCTCCCCCTCGCCTCTCCTCGCCCCACATTGTCTGTCTCACATGTGCACCTCGCTTTGCAGGCAATTTCGGGCGATGAACTGTTTTATTACCGAAGCCATGGGGTGAGATTTTTTATTGCGGAATTGCACCTGTCAGGGTAAAGCTCTGATGGAGCCATATCTTCCGGGGCAACGCGCCTCGGCGTCCCCCTACTCCGAGGGCGGTGCACTCTATGCGCTGGGCCTCATTCACGCGAACCATGGCGAGGACATTCGTGCTTTCCTGCTGGACAGCCTGCGGCAGACGAGCAACGAGCTGATCCAGCACGGCGCGTGCCTAGGGCTGGGCCTCGCCTCCATGGGGACGCAGGACGAGGAGGTGTTTGAGGACGTGAAGGGGGTGCTGTACACTGACTCTGCGGTTGCCGGCGAAGCGGCCGGGCTGGCGATGGGACTACTGCAAGTGGGCAGTGCCAGCGACAAGTGCTCTGAGATGATTGCGTACGCGCATGAAACTCAGCATGAGAAAATCATCCGGGGGCTGGCCATCGGGCTGTCTCTAATCATGTACGGGCAGGAGGAGAACTCTGAATCGCTGGTCGAACAGGTAGGGATCCAACGCGCAGAGTATTTGTTGTTTGCATGAAACAATCCATCAGGAATTCTGGGGGGTGTGTCTGCATGTTGAAGCCTGCGCAAGTGTGTGTGTGTGTGTGTGTTTGTTTGTTTGTGTATGTGCGCGCGCGTGTGTGACTTTGTGTGTTTTGGAGAGTGAGAAGGGTGGGGATCTGGGACTGGTGCTTATTTTCAGCTTTTTATTTTGCAGATGACGCATGACCAAGACTCCATAATCCGCTACGGTGGGATGTTTGTCCTTGGCATGGCCTATACCGGCACTGCCAACAACGCCGCGATCCAGAAGCTGCTGCACTTCGCAGTCAGCGACGTGAGCAATGACGTGCGCCGTGCTGCGGTCATGAACCTCGGCTTCCTTTTGTGTTCCGCCCCGGAGCAGTGCCCCACTATCGTCAGCCTCCTCGCCGAGTCCTTCAACCCGCACGTGCGCTACGGTGCCGCCATGGCTGTTGGCATCGCCTGCGCTGGCACTGGCCAAAGGGACGGCATCGCGCTGCTGGAACCTCTGCTCTTGGATGCCACCGACTTCGTGAGGCAGGGCGCACTGCTGGCCATGGCGATGGTGCTTATGGAGCAGCCCGAGTCCCGTGTTGCCGGTTTCCGTAAGCATCTCGATAAGGTTCGCCTCAAAGATTGCCACGCACGTGAATAAATTTCCGTAACATCCATCCAACTTTGCTCAATGCATCTGAACTCAACACCTCGCCTTCTTCTCATCGGTGGCAGGTCATCGGCGACAAGCACGAAGAGGTGATGTGCAAAATGGGTGCCATCATGGCCTCTGGGATTCTGGATGGAGGCGGTCGCAACGTCACCGTCGGCCTCCGCCTGCGTTCTGGCCAATTCCGCATGACCGCTGCCGTGGGTCTCAACGTGTTTCTGCAGGTGTGACTCTCCCTCTTCATCCCGCTCACCCTCTCTCCCCCTTAGCATGGTTTCCGTCTGACCTTCTTCCGCTCCGTCACCCTGACTTTGTGCCTCACCCGTCCCCTACAGTACTGGTACTGGTACCCCTTGACCTACTTTATTGCCCTCAGCTTCACGCCCACTGCCATGATCGGCCTGAACGCTGACCTGAAGATGCCTGTGTTTGAGCTGACCAGCGAAGCAAAGTATGTCTCCCCCCCCCCCCCCCCCCCCCCCCTCCATTCACACACACGCACACACACACACACACACACACACACACACACACACACACACAGGCATTCGCTCGCTCATACACACACACACATACACGCACGCGCGCATCCATCCAAATGAAGTAGTTGCCATCGGTACTCACAGATCATGATCTAACAGCTCCAAAAGCATCATTATGACTGATGTAACAACTCGCATGTACTTGCTTTAACCCCCAACATGTGTGGTAAAATTGATGAACTCCCACCCGGTATGACAGTGGAGCGTATTATGATTTTCATGCGTTACCTCTTGATGTGTTTTCTATGCAGGCCTTCTCTGTTTGCTTACCCGCCGCCTTTGTCCACGGCGACTGCCACCGCCATAGCCCGCGCCCCCACCGCTGTTCTCTCTACCACTGCAAAGCGGAAGAAGAAGGACGCGGGGAAGAAGAAGAAGGAGGGCGGCGCCGGCGCGGGTGAGGATGCGGATGCGATGGAGACAGACGAGAAGAAAGAGGGCGAGGAGGCTCCGACCGAGAAGAAGAAAGAGCCAGAGGCGACGAGCGAAACGCTGGCCAACCCCTGCCGTGTAGTGATGGCGCAGGAAAAGTACATCCGTTTTACGGAGGGTGGTCGGTACCAGCCCGTCAAGAAGGGCTGCTCCTCGGGCATCATGATCTTCAAGGACTCAACCCCCAACGAGCCTGCGGAGGTGGTGAGCAGTGGGTCATTGTCAGGGGGCAACGGGGAGGAGCCCGCACCGGTACCCCCTGCCCCGCAGGGGGCGGATGAGGACGAGCCCGCACCCCCCGAGCCCTTCGGTGCGTAATACCTCCCCTTTTTTCTGTGGTAGCCTGTCATCCCCTATCATCCTCGGGGTTACGGCGCACACTTACATTCACGTTCTGACTCCCTTCCACGCCCCCGTCGACAGAATATTCTGCTCCTTAGAGGAAGGAACCCACCCTCGTTCTCCCCTGTGCGGGCGGTTCCACAATGGAGTGGTCACTCAAGCAGACCAGCACAGCCTCAGATGTGGGTCAAGTGCTGGAGAAAGAGTTAAAAGCGCGGCCATACGCATGTCAACAATTGTGGCTTTCTTCATCACCTCGTTTGTTCCGTGCACATTACTCATACACAAGGGACTGTGAGATCACGCCAGTCAAGAAACTGATTTCAAAGCTGCCAGAGCTTGTGCACAGTGGACTGAAACAAAAAAATGCAGTGCTGGGTCAGAGGAGGGGCTTCTGGGGCGCGCTGTGTTGGTTGCCACTCCAGCAGCTGCACGATAACAGCACCTCGCACTGCATAGAGTCAATGGCCGCGTTGGCATCGCTTAGAACAAGTTACAGGGTACCTCTAAACGCATTGTTTTATTATTCTCTGCTAGAGAGGACGGCAATGTGCGCTCTTCCCCCCTCCTTCCGTTTGGCGTGGTCTGCTATCCGCAGGGCTAGGGCGGACGGTCGGACAAGACAGATCAGCGCAAGCCTCTCTGGCCTTACTGTATTCCGCAGCTGCAACCGGGCGTCAGCTGGCATCTCTCAGCCAACCTCCAAGTGATGGTAAACCCACACTCGCACACGTAGAGGCTAAAATTTAGCAGGAAGCCATACTCCAGGGAGTGGTGGGGCTCTCCCCTGGTGTCCCCGTCCGTTGATACGCGTCTGCGCCAGTGTCGTCGGTGATGCCATTCGGGATCTCCACGGTTAGGAAGCGAGGCCTCTTCCGCATTCCCGTGTCGCTATTCGCGCTCGGCGACTCGTGAAAGCGGCCGATTGTGGGCTCAGCACAGGGCCCCGGACTGTACGCGCCGCCGAATTGAACCTGGGGAACACTGATGTGGGGAAGGACGGGGAGCAGACACAAGTGTCAGCGTTGATCTTGACCAGCTGATGGCACGCCGCGATGATGACATGTCGTCACATCGCGAACGATGGCAAGTCACCCTTGATCGGGAATCTAGCGACACATGAAAAAATCGCCATTCAGGATTCTCATTTCGGTACTGCGCGCGCGATTGTGGTGGTGTTGGTGGATGGGTGTGTAGGAGGTGGAGGACTCTCCGGTAGTGGGAGCTTGACGAAAAGCGGTCGCGTTGGGTTCAAACTGTACGTTGCGACTGATTCCGCATGCGGACCCAGCCCAGGTTAAATTTGTGGTGTAGTCGCGGAATGGGATAGAAATCCGAGTGCACTAGAATCAGGACCAAGCTATTGGTGTAAAGCCGGCGGAAAAGAAGACCAGAACTGTTGGGGTGGAGGCGGACGGGGTCGCGCAGGGCCTAGCTTGCAATGCCGCTGGGATACTGTTCACGGAGTTTCACGTGATCAATATTGTGAATACCCGATAAATACTCTTAAGTCTCCGGATACTTTAAGGCCTCTGGTGTTTATCGAACAATACATTCGGATGATTTCGCGTCTATTGGTACCGCGCGACCTTGACATGTCGCAAAGTGGGGTGGGACATAGGGCGAGTTGCGACGGCTGTTGTCACACCTGTGCGGTGAGCATCCTAGGCTCATGCGGCCAAACTCCGCTGCGAATGGGCAGGTGGCCATTTTTAAGGTGTCCAGCTGGATGGTAGCGGGGGTAAGAGCTGGAGATCGGAGACGGGATAAACACGGAGTGTGAAGAGGCCGACGCTCCGTCTCGGAGGTCGCCGTGAAGTGCAGGCCGAGGCAGAGCTGAAGACGCTTGCGTCAACAGAATCAGTTATTGTGTGTTTTATCAGAGCGGAGCGTATGTGCAAGCTCGGAAAGAGGGTTCGGGGTCAGTTGTGTGTCGCTTGCTGGTGAAGGGAGTGCGAAACTGAAAAGTGGTTTGTCACATGTGGCTCCCGCCTTCTTGACTAAGCCCGTCCCCTCACCTGGTCCATCTCGGATTTTGGATGCACCTTACCCGCGGTCCGTTTTCCGATCCATGCCGCGGACCATCATCATTCTGCTCATGAATTTCACTGCACATATTATTAGTAGTATGGTTTCAGTATATGGTACGGGTACGACTACAAGCCGGCAGAATTTAATGATGCGATGATGATGATGATGATGACGACTGTGGTCGTCGGCACTGTACTCCCATCCAAGCATTGCTGCCAGTACCTGTACATATACTCCTCAATAAAAATATATTTGTGGTACCGCATAACAAGCACAGCATGCCCAGCATACTCCATCGTTGGTGCAGCATTGGTACTCGTACCTATACCACCTCGCAGTACTATACCTGGTACCGTACTATTCGTCTAGTACCGACCTACCGAGTACCTGTACCGACCTACTACCAGTATACTATAAGAAATTCTTACAAGAAAAAACAGTGGAGGCCACCAAGCAAAAAGAAGAAAAGTGGGAAAAACCTAAGCCCGAGGAACAGGAAGGCATGCCACAGCATCGGCACTGCCCTCCTGAAAAGCGTCGCGGAGATAGGAGCCCAGAGTGCCATGAAGAGCAGTAGAACGACGTTGCATGAATTCACGCCGCACATCCCCCAAAAAACGCCGAAACGGAACAAAAGTAGATCGACGAACAAAATGTTGCATACGGACATAACTGTCGGAGCGCAAGGAACGAGAGTCAGCGGCACCCATGAACGGGAAGCGGCGAACAACCACTAAAATAGTCAAGCGGTCAACCAACTCAGCCGCCATCGGCGCCAACCGGCCCCCATCCTCCATGGCGAAGGGATAGTAGTCATGGATCGACTGAACCGAAGGCCAATATACTACCAGTATACTTATATATTGTTTTCTCGGCTTGCTGCGTCAATTTCGTTAGATTGTGTGGCTAGACGGTAGGCAACTACCCGTGGCTAGACAGTGTACCCCAGACCGGTAAAGTAACGAGGGTATCGAAACAATACGGGAAAGGGGATGCACGCCCGAAGCCCCGCCGGCGCACAGTAAATTACACACCGTACAGATACGGCTACGCCCAATTATGTGCGGCAACATGCATCAAAGAACCGTGTAAAGTGGCCTATGCCCCCATTACATGCGGAAGGCATCTATAGCCGATCGAGGCACGCTAGGCTGTAACGGCAACGCAACCACTCATGTCTTTTGTAGGAGTGGACGTCGAAGCATGCAGTAGCCCCAGCACCGACCCACCAGCCTAGGTACGAGAACCGACAACCTAAAACCTCCCATCGGGGGACTAACATGGCACGAGTAGCAGGGTTCAATCAAACTAGACGCTAGAGTCTTCATTCTTCAGGGTTCGTCATTCTTCAAGGGGCGAACTTGTAATCACCCCCGGGTCGGGGGGCGGGGGGTGATTAGAGTACCGACTCCGAGCTGAGGAGGTACGCTGCGGTCGCTACCACTATATACCTTGTGTGGTAGCGACCACAGCTAGATGACACTACACTTCATCCGCTATGCCAAGAAAACCGAAGTTTCCTCGTCTATGTACCGTATCGAGGAAACCCTCGTGTTTTCTCGGCTTGCTACATCAATTTCTTCAGATTGTGTGGCAAGACGGTAGATAACTACCTGAACATCAAGAGATCAGTGTCCGGTCTGGGGTGCGCAGTCGGGGAGACACGGGGTGGGTTGAATAGTTGAGGCGTTGCCTTTTTTAGTGCGGGTCGTCGTAAGAGCTCTCGTCCTCTTGGGCGAGGGACAATATGGCTCTGGTGACGGACATGACGTGAGTCTTGTCCAAGCCCATGTAGCGTTGCTGGGAGGAGGCGGCGGAGCGCCATCCGCCGTGATGGCCCCAAAACGCGAACGGGATGTCTGCGTTGGCCGCGGCGGATGCTCCGCCGCTGCGACCGGAGTGAGTGCCAAAGCGGGCAAGGAAGGCGGCATGGAGCAAGGGAGTGGGGAGGAAGGGCCCCATCCACCTCGCCATGCAACGCATGTAGGCCTGGTAACTAACGGCGGTAGGGAGGGGTTCGCACGCGTGGTCCCCTAGGCGCAATAGTGCGGTGCCACAGAATGTTGGGAAAACCATGTTAAGGGGGGAAGAGAAACGGGCCATAACTGTCTTGTACCGGGACGTTAGGTCGAATACAGAGTAGGAATTACCGGGAAGTTTGGCGACACGGACAACGCCGTGGAGTTTGTGTTGGTCGTGTTTCCGCTTATTAAAGCATAGTTCCATGTACGAACCGAGGAAGGAGACGTCTTCCCACAGTAGATTGCCCGCGTCGCTTTAGCGGCAGAAACCTGCGAAGCAGATAGCTGCCATCGTGGCTATTATTTACGAGCTAAAACCGGTGCTGGGTTGGCACCTATCGTTAGTAAGAGAGCAAACGCTCGCATAAGTAAAATGCTCCTTGTTATTACGCATGGCTAGGCCTGGGCTTCGCTTGGCGGCCGATCTCTCCATGGTGCACGGGAGGGACATGGTTGGGCTGGGAAAAAGGTTAATTCTGTGCATCTGCGAGATAGCTGCGGAGGCCGTGCGGATAGCTGCGTAGCTGCCGGAGGTCGGCGGTTAAGGCGGTCCTGAAGGAACATGGCGACGATTGTTTCTGGGGCGGGGAGGGGGGCGCTAGGGAGGGGTTCTGCGTTCGCAGAAGCGGACGGACTCGTTTCCCGGCGTATCTATATGCGCAGTTGGTGCTTCGTTCCCAACATTTGGTCGCGGAAGTTCGAACGTTATTAAAAAGGGACAGCCCTTTGGTGTTCAATTCGTTAATAAGGGGTGCAGACCACCCATGCGGGCAGTTGCGTGAGATGCTAGCGGCGTGGGGGGTGAGGGCCGCGCGGGTGGTGGGGTAGATCGCGGAACGAAGGGCGCGAACTCCTTGCATTGGGGCGGCCGTCGAACAGTAGGGCGAGGACTCGCCACCTCGGGGCTGCGTCAGCCATGCTATTGCCCGAGCCATGGCTTGACATAATAAGTGCGGTCATGCTAGGGAACAGTAACTTGTCAGTTACCAGAGGTGAGAGGGTGTGGCCGTTAGGGGCGACTAGGTGCCACCAGAATTGGCCTCTCCACCAAGGGACGATTACCGTAGCTATCGCTTTATCTGCTACTATTTTATTGATAACTCTACCAATGAGGTAGAAGGGGGGGTTGACCCACTTATTCTCGAAAGGGTTGCCCTAGAAGTGGTCGAGCGCGTGTATCCCGGCTGTGCCTCGGCACCATCGTAGGGAGAAGAATCGGGGGACCTTGTGGCTGAGGTCGGAGGCGAACCGGTCGCAGGAGTGTAGGCCCAATCCTAGGCGGAGCCTGTTGAATACATTGGGTACCAGCTGCCTATCATCTTTGTCTCCTAGTTTTGAAATATCGTCTCCGTCCGTGTTCTCGGTTCTCGGGACCCATACGACGGATAGAGTCGCACCAATAGCGGTACATAGTGCGAAGATTTTCTTAGCTATGGAGGTCAACGCTAGGCTGGACATGGAGCCGACTCGAATCACTAGGAGCATGCTCTAGTTATCGATCAGCACATGTATCTAGCAGGCCGTTCGTTTCTCTCATTCTCTGTGTGTAGACGACTGCCATCTTTCCTAGTCGAGGAAGAAGCCGTGGGCTTCAGCGTTAGGGGTGGTCGGGGCCCTCTCTGCATAGGCCGCCCCAACCAATGCCGGAGGCGTCGCATTCTAGAAACACTGTGGGGGTTTCATCCTTTGTGGGGTAGATCCGGCCATGAAAGCGGTCTCTCGGGAGGTTTCTCCAATAAAGAAGTTCTTCTTTTCCGTTGGGAGAGATAGCCACGTTATGGCCCCATCGGGCGGCGATGATGATGTCAGCGAAGAGGGCCCTTGTATGCAGTCGGGCAGAGTCGCAGAGGGCGAGGCCCATAGAAATATTTTTTCCTCTGACGCTCGCGATTTCGCGTGCGGTGTGGGCGCGTGCGCGACCGCCGAGCAGGGATTCAATCCTTGTTTGCGCGGAGCGCCACCTCTCAGAGCGGACCGTGAACATGCCCTTAGATGTGTCGATATCGAACCCAAGGTGGGTGATGCGGGTGGTGGGAGAGAGACTCGACTTTGCGTAGTTAATATTGACGTGCGCTCTTTCTTTGTCGACAATCACGGTCCGGGAAATTGTGTTAGCCTCGGCGACTGATGAGGCCACGAATTGCCAGTCGTCTAGGTAGGCTAGCATACGGATGCATTGCCCTCTCTAGTGGCGGACTAGGACGCCCATGACTTTGCTGAATACTCTAGCGGCATCCGAGAGGCCGAAGCATAGTACTCGCTAGGTGTAAAAGCGGCCGCGAAAGGCGAAGCCGCTACACGGCGTAGCGGAGTTGTGGAGGCGGGCATGGTAGTAACTAGGTGTCGAATCCATGCTAGTTAACACGTCTCCCAGTTACTTGGTTGAGTGTGGCCAGGTCGGAGAGAGACTCCATCCGGAACGGGGTTTTTCGTAGCCAGAGGTTGACTTTTCTTTGGTCGCAAATGAGACGGAAGCCGCCGTGTGGTTTAGGAACCACGCCTAGCGGGCTGACTACGCGGGGTTGGGTGCTTTCGAGCCATATGTGGCCGAGAGGGAGTAGAAGCTTGATATGCTCGTCGATGAAGACTGCGTTGTCCACCGCTGAGGGATGGTTAGGAGCGTGGCTAGGAGGAGCTGGGTCGGACTCGTATTCATTTTGTAGCCGTGTTTTATCAAGTCTCGGACTACGGCGTCCCTGTCGGGGTGTGTGATTGAGTCCAAGAAGCGCCAACCCTTGCGGATAACGCATGCTGACTGCATGGGAGAAGTTGGGTCGACATGAGCTTCGTGTGGGGGTGCCAGTGCATATTGCGAGGCGGTGGCTACAAGATGGGGGGGGAGAGGACAGTGGAGGGGGCTGTCAGGCCATTGCGGCGGGAGGATCGAACATTGGCATCACAACGAATATTTACATAGCGACTGAGCCGCTGGCCACGGGAAGCGTGGGAACTGGGAAGCAGCTAATTCTAGGGGAAAGCTTAGCCTTAAAGAGGCGGACAAACTCTAGTTGAACTAGGAGGTCACTTGTGGGGGTATTGAGGTCGAGGCATAGGCCTCGCCCTGGAGGGCTAGATACGACGCCTATAAGGAGGCGGATCTGAAACTTGATTTTTGCTTGGTAGGCTGCTTGGTAGGCTAAGGCAGTTCTTGGAGAAGTGTCCTTTCTTTTTGCATATGTAGCACGTAGCCTCTGACGGGTCGCTCGGTCTATGGTTGTTTACTGCGTTGTGTCCCCGGCGGTCATGGTCGCTTCGGGGCTCCGATCTCTTGGGGGGGCGAGCTTGGGCTCGCCTTGCTGAACGAGAGAGCTTGGATGACGGACTTGGGAGGGAGCGAAGTGTCCTCGCTGTGTCGATTGCCTTTTTTAGCTTTTTGTTGTCGGCTGACCCCTTCTCGCCTAGCAGGTCTTCTTTGGCAAACACCTTGGCAATTTCTTGCCCGTATTCGTGTTCCACGTGCATGGTCTTCGCCTTTTTGCTGATTGATTGCGACATATTGGCCGCTATCGAGGCTATCGCTATTAGCGCCGATAGTAATTTAGCTGGAAAAGCGGGAGAGCTAGGCTCGATCGGGGAATCATTACTCATATTAGCTTGAAGGTCAACAATAGGTCTAAAAGCCGAGTCATAAATATTGAAGACTAGGTCTAGATCAGACTGGAGGTCTCTGGCAGCAGCTGCGCGTCGACGGTGAAGCTTACCGTCTCTGTTTAGCCAGCCGTCGGGGGGTTCTTGAACGGTTATGTCCGCGATATCCTCGTGGGGAGCAAGGCGTTTCCCTTTGCGGTCTTCTGGGAGGGGGGACTCGGAGGGAAGTCTTGTAGCCTTTGGATCGCGGGAAGTTGAACCCGTGGCAGTGGTTGCCTGAAAAAGAGCGTTAGTGCGGGTTTCTGCGGAGAGCACCGAACTCCGAGTAGAATCTATTGTTAGGCGAGCGTTGGTAAGAGCACGCGGGCACGGGAGGCCTTCGATTTCGGGGCTGTCAGAAATAGCAGCGGAGAGAGCGGACTCGGCTGAGATTAGCGCGGTGCGGAGGGCGTCACGATCTGCGACAGCATCATCCCAAACGGCTATGAGGAAAGAATCGTTTGGGGCGGCATCGGAGAGCAGAATAAGGAAGCATGAGAGAAGCAACAGCATGACCAAGGATAGGCGCATATTGCGGTGAGGAACAGCTGGGGGGAGATGTCAAATAAGAAAAGTTTATATAATGTGGTTTATTGGATTGGCTATAGGGTGATACTATAGAAAACGGTGTCTAAGCCACAGAGGGTGATTAGAGTACTGACTCCGAACTGAGGAGGCACGCTGCGGTCCCTACCACTACATACCTTATAGCGTGGTAGCGACCACAACAGGATGACACTACATTCCATCCGTTGTGCCAAGAAAACCGGAGTTTCCTCGTTTACGTACCGTATCGAGGAAACCCTCATGTTTCTCCTGCTACGGGTATAAGTACTTGAGTTTTGTTAGATGTGGATAGAAAAAGTTTTGGTAGTTGTGGTAGCCTTTTGTTTCCCCTCCCACTTCCTATGTCCTTGCTCATCTTGTTCTTCTTGTAACCGTTTCTTTGTGGATAGAAAAACTGTACGGATTTCATTTTACTACATACAAATATAAAACGTGGGAAAGACCGAGTCGTTAAAAAAGAAAAAACTGCCAAGGCGGCGTCGGGATACGGCGCGCGAGTATAACCCTCATGACATGGTAAATAAGTAAAAATCCACCTCTATCATTGAAATAATCTTATCAAATAACAAGCACACACTCCCCCCCCCCCCCCCCCCCCCCCCCCCACACACACACACACTTACACACACACATACACACACACACATGCACACATGCACACACACACACACACACACACACACACGCACACACTCAAGGGGGGGGGGGGCAAGAGGGCAAGCGGGCAAGAGTGACAAGTAAGATAATAGGGTCACGGAATCCAAGACACGACAAAGTGAAGCACTAATGGTGTCATGGAGTAATAACAAGTATAAAATTTGCAATTGCCTATTAACCAATGATATCCACATGGCACTGTTGTAAGTAATACCGCATACGTATTAGTTGCAGATAGCTACTGTAAGCTACTCTAGATATGATTAGTACATGTCTAGATCGGACATACCGATAAACTGTTTGACTCGGTACAGAGCTGTCGCTAGGCTACAGCTCTAACACTTCTGTTGTCCCGACACCACGCCTGTAGGCTGGTTGTCGCCTTAACTGTTCCGTTTGCGGGACTGTGACTGTAACTACGTTTGCGTACGTTATCTTCCACACTAACTGTGTTTGCATGGTTCAATAGGTTATGGGCCCCCGCCTCACGTCACTCACGCGCGACAACCTGGTTCGGCGAGCTGCGATCGACAGCTCTCCCGCAGAAGGCAAGTTTCTATAGACACCTAGTACTTTCAACCTGTAGTCGGCGGTATCGCCAGTATAAACTGCGATTTTAAAAACCCGCCACCACCCTCTTAAGTCAGCCACCCGCCGGAGATAGCCAGCCAACCACACCGACGCACTCGTCGTGTGTGGACAGGGTGCACACAGGTCCAAGCTGGAGAACGGGGGGGTGCACTGTCGGGTGAATACGCATCCACAGGTCGCACGCCAGCCGTAGCTTACCTTTTATTTTTATTTTTATACTAGCCTCGCGCATCAGCCACCTCGCGCAGCGCTCCACCTGTCCTGGCCTTGGCCTCGACTTGTGCCCCACACTGGGTGGAGGATACAGAAAAGGTGCTCTGAGACACCCCGGGGCTACAGGCCGAGGGGTCGGCGGGCATCAGGCCGTCTCTTAGCATACCGCTGTTAGGCACGAGTCCGGCTAGCGGTCTTTACCGCTGCCTGTTTTTTCCTTCAGCTCTTTTTTTTTTTTCCCTCTGTCGAAATGGAGCAGAAAAACCCGCCTGCTTCACCTGCTGATTCCCCTGAGTCAGGCTCTCACCAGAGCACCCTCGATCACCCCCCCGATACTCTCGCGCTGCTCGTTGCGCAAGTGGCGAGCTTAACTGCTCGTGTCGAGTCGCAGTCGGCCGAGGGTGCTGTCGCTGCTGCGGGTGCTAATCCGCACCCCCCTGTAGCTCAGCGCCGCCACGATGCCCCACTCGAACCCGTCCGGCACAGCCACGACGGTCACACCCTCCACCTGAGTGACCATACCCAGCCTGGTTTCGTAACCCCGGACGCAGAAACACTCTTTCCTGCTGCAGCCCCTGTTAGCGACCCCACAGTCGCACAGCGCCGCCACGATGCGCCCCGCGAGCCCGCGCGTGCCGAGGCGCACTACGACCCCTCGCGTCACGCCATCCGGGTTGATCACCTCCCACCACCTCCCCCCTTCCCCCACGCCGGATACGCCCTTCACCACCCCGGCCCCCATATCACGGAGGCGCCCTCTCATCTTATCCCCCCCTACCGTGACCACCCGCACTTGTACGGCCCGCCGCGTCCCATGGCCGGCCGCTCTCCCTTTCCCGGTGGCCCACCTCCTCCCTTTCATGGCCGGCACTCTCCCCCACTCCAACATGGCGACCCCAACCCCCGGGGCCGTCGTCGCCCCACTATCGACCCGGTGGTCATCAACCGGGCGGCACACGAAGCCCCCGGCTTCGACAAGGACGCCCTCAACCGGTCCATGAAGATGTCGGTCCCCGTCATGTGCCCGACCACGGACTTTAAGCAATGGAAGAGGACCTTCCTTAATTTCCTCTCCATCAAGGCCGCATACCTCATTCCTCAGCTGGCCATCCGCGACTCCGGCGTCTGGCTCGACGAACAAGCGCAACACTACGCCTACACCCTGCTCCTCCATGCAGCCAGCGCGAATAAGCGCGCTGACCAAGCCATGAAATGCGTTTCTCCAGCACGCCCAGACTGCGCCGCCGCCGCGTGGGACATCCTTTGTGAACGCCTTGACTGTCGGTCTTTTGCTCGCTCCTTGTCCCTCTTGGACAATCTCACGGTCAGACAGCGCCCCGGTCAGTCACTCAGTGACTATGTCCACTACATGCGCCAGACCTTTGACGAGTACAACGACACATGCCAGTTGGCTGATGGCTCCGTTGCCATCCACCCCCACCACCTCGGTCTCCTCATGCTGCGCGGCATTTCTAGCAGCGGCCCACACGGTCAGGCGAAGCAATGCGTCATCAACGCCTTCGACACGGACTACATCATGTCGGCTGATGAGGTTATGGCGAGCATTCTACACCTTGCGCACAACATGGAAGACAACCCTGCTCCGGACGCAACCGCTCCGGACATATCACCTCCTCCCATCTCCGCGTTCGTCGCTGCGGGCCGCGGCTCGCACAGCGGTCGAGGCCCACCACACCGTAACCCTCGCGGCCAACGACCCAACAAGTGTGGCGTTTGTGGCAGCCTCCACCATCTCATGTCCGCGTGCAATGCCACTGATGACGCTATTCTTAAGTGGAATCTTGCCAAGCGTAGGCTGACAGTCCAGAAGTACGGCGCCGCCGACGGCACCCCCTCTGCTCACGCTGCGCTGCTGAGCGACGTCCCTGCCGACGACGCCCCCGCCGATGACACCGATTGCCTACCCACCTTCGCAGACTGCGTTGATGACGACGCTGACGACGAGGTGAGTGTCCCATTCAGCTCTGTGGCATTCTCCTCTTCCCTCGCCCCGGGTCGTAATCTGTCAAAGTTTTGGGTCGTTGATTCCGCCTGCTCGATTAACCTCACTGCGTTCCGAGATGACTTCGTGAAATTCACGCCCCCCTCCACTCCCTCTCGCGTGGGCGGTGTCGGCGTTGACGTTAAGGGCAGTGGCTCAGTGCGACTTTCTGTCAGACTTGCCTCTGGCCAGCTAATTCACCGCACTGTGTATGCACTCTACACCCCTGACCTATCATCTCGTTCAGCACAGCGTATCGGCAGACTCCTTAGTGTCAGCTGGATGCAAACTCACAGCGGTTGTGAATTCATATTCCCCTCCAACTCTGACACTGGTTTGCTTTTGGTACCCACAGGCATGGGTATGCTAGAACCGTCCGGAAACGGTCTCTACCTCCTTCCCCACCAGCCGGCCCTCCCTTCCAGCCCATCCGCCCCGCCGGCACTTGACCCCTCACCTCAGGTTGCCCTTACTGCCCAGTGTGATCCCGTCCTATGGCACCGTCGATATGGCCACCTCAACATGCAAAGCCTTCAGGCCCAACACACTCACGGTGTCCCGACTAGCCCTGTGTTAACTAGCGCTGTAACCAAAGTTTCGTGCGACTCTTGTCTCCTTCACAAAGCCACAGCTGCACCACGCAACACAGCCGCTTGCGCGAAGCCATCCCACCCCCTCCTCAACCTGTCCGCTGACCTCTGGGGCCCGGTCAATGTCCCCTCCCCACATGGCCTCCGCTACTGCTTACTCGTCATCGACCACCACACCAACTACATGTGGGTGCGGTTCCTTAAGTCTAAAGACGACGCATGTTCGGAATTGGAAACCATCCTCTTGGACATCAAACACCTGCATGCCCGCCATCACTCCCAGACGGGCGCGTTCGCACCGGTCCTCAAATTTGACTCTGACTCTGTGTTTGAAGCTGCTGTCACTCGCCAGATGTGCGCACACCTCGGCGTCGGGGTACAGTTCTCTGCCCCATACGCCCACCACATGCTCGGCAAGGCCGAACGTCCCTGGCGCACCATCCGGGACAATGCATCGGCGATGCTCCACAACATGGCCGTTCCCAACTCCATGTGGTCGTGTGCTGTCAGCACTGTTGTGTACCTTCGCAACCGCACGTACAGTCGCTCGGTCGGACCTAATGGGGGCGTCCCCCTCACACTCCTTACGTCGTCGGTGCCCAACGCCTCCAAGTTCCGCGTCTTCGGCTGCGCCGTTTTCGCCAAGGTCCCCGACAAACAACGTCGGAAACTCAGTGAAAAAGCATTTCGCGGCGTCATGGTGGGCTATCCCCCTGACGCACCCGGGTATCGTGTCTACAATCCGGAAACGCGTCGCATCACCACTTCCGTACATGTTGTCTTTCAGGAAGACACCCCTGGCTTCGACACACAACCCTCCGTCGACTCGGCCATCACCGACTCTTCGGACGACGTACCCGCAGACTCACCCCTATCCCACCCAATTGACCTCACATCACCCACACCCCTACCCCCCCCGCCAACACCTCGCCATGCTCGGCTCCGCTCCCACCCCATTCGCTACGGCGATATGGTTGCCCACCTGTCCGACTACCCACCCACACTCGTCACGGCGTGTTGTGATCCTGAACAAGGAAAAGCTCAAGAGGACATCTTTGAGCACCCTCACGTCCCCGACCTTGTCACTGGTCCCCCACACACACCTGCCGGCACGTCCCCTACTGCCATCGCCCTCCTCTCCGCCCGAGAGTGTGTGGAACCAAAATCCTACCGAGCTGCACTGGACAGCGCCCAAGCCACCCAATGGCAAGCCGCTATGCAACAGGAGTATTCCTCCCTCATCAGCAACGGCACGTGGGACCTTGTGGACCTCCCCCCCGGCCGCATGGTCGTTAACAGCATGTGGATCTTTAAAGTCAAGTCGGATACAGCCGGCGACGTCTCCCGCTTCAAAGCGCGGTTCGTCGCCAAGGGGTGCAGTCAACGCGCTGGACTGGACTACACGGAGACCTTCTCCCCGGTCATCCGCATGGCCAGCCTGCGTCTCTTCCTAACCATTGCAGCCGCCCGCGACCTTGAACTCTGCCAACTGGACATCGACACAGCGTTTCTCTACGCCCCCATCCGGGAGGATGTGTACATCCGCCAGCCCCTCGGCTTCACCGATGGAACGTCCAAGGTTTGTCACCTCAAGCGTTGCCTCTACGGCCTTAAGCAGTCCCCCCGCGAGTTCAACATGCTACTTCGTGCGTGGCTCGTCGACCATGGATGGCAACAATGCGTTTCTGACCCGTGCATCTACATCTACCGCGCCGGCCACGTCTTCGCCATGATCGCCCTGTACGTCGATGACATTCCCGCGGCCTGCAATGATGCCACCTGGCTCGCATCGTTCAAAGCCCAACTCGGAACACGGTTCAAAATCAAGGACCTAGGCGACCTCTCCCAACTCCTCGGCATGCACATTACCCGCGATCGCTCCACGCGCACAATCTCGCTGGACCAGTCCAAGTACCTGCGCGACATCCTCGCCAAGTACGGCATGTCTGACTCTAAGCCGTCGTCCCTTCCGATGGACCCAGGCTTCCTCGCCGGCCTTACACACTTGAACTCGCCTTCTCTCACAGGAGTGGCCAAGGACGTCTACCCAAGCCTCCTGGGCAGCCTTCAGTACGCCGCCGTTTGTACCCGCCCCGATGTCTCCACGGCATTGAGCATCCTCGGCTCTGCCCAAGCCTCGCCCACCGAGGCACACTTGCAGGCTCTGAAAAAGGTCCTCCGCTACCTCCATGGCACCATCAACATGCGCCTGACGTTGGGGGGGGGCATGGACCACAGTCTCCAACTCACAGGCTTTGCCGACGCTGATTGGGCCAACGACAGCAGCACCCGCAAGTCTCGCTCGGGCTATCTCTTCACCCTCGGACGCGGGCCAATCAGTTACAAGTCCAAACAACAGACTTGTGTGGCTCAATCCACGTGTGAAGCCGAGTACTACTCTGCGGCTGACGCCACCAAGGAGGGACTCCACCTCCGACAACTCCTGGGGGAAATCTTCGACTCCCCCATCACCGAAACCACCACCATCTGGGAGGACAACCAAAGCGCCATTGCATACTCCCAGAATGCCTTGGTCAGCGAGAAGACTAAACACATCGGCCTGAAGTGGCACTTTCTCAAAGACCACGTGGAGCAAGGGACCATCAAGTTGAGGTACCTCCCCACTGACCAGATGGTGGCTGACATGCTCACCAAACCCCTCCCAGGACCTGCACTAGCACGACACCGAAGTGCGATCCTTGGAGGACAAGACCCAATGCAACGCTTCATCCCGTAGCTACCTTCAGGGGGAGTGTTGTAAGTAATACCGCATACGTATTAGTTGCAGATAGCTACTGTAAGCTACTCTAGATATGATTAGTACATGTCTAGATCGGACATACCGATAAACTGTTTGACTCGGTACAGAGCTGTCGCTAGGCTACAGCTCTAACACTTCTGTTGTCCCGACACCACGCCTGTAGGTTGGTTGTCGCCTTAACTGTTCCGTTTGCGGGACTGTGACTGTAACTACGTTTGCGTACGTTATCTTCCACACTAACTGTGTTTGCATGGTTCAATAGGCACATGCACCATTTTTTCAAACGCACCCTCGTGTCGTCTTAAACCAACTTGAATTGAGGACGTTGTGGCGAGTACGCTCATGTTCCGTTTCACTTAGTGTACACGACTCGTACGTTCTCGCCATTAGCTAATTTCCGCACTTCCGATGGCAGTTGTGCGTACAAGCCAATGTTATTCGCCCATGTCAATAACTAATATACGATCGTACTAGCAGTGAAATGTTCGGTGCGTCAAGACGAGCCAGATCAAGTTTGTCCGATGTAGCGCGTCTCGTGCGACGTTCAACCAAAGACCGCGTGTCATGATAGACGGCGAGCTAGATTGGGCAATGTAAGTCAACGCAGCGGGGGGAGAAGACAAGTCGACTATATTTTCTTATCTTTAATCAAGCCATCTACGTTAAAACAACATCTACACTTTTGCGAATTCTTAATGTATTACCCGGAATCATTTGTTACGTAATGACCTCTCGAGCAAAATGCCGCAACGTGATACATACTTTGCGATTACCATCATGCCGCACTTGAGGGTTTACCCCAAAATTAGAAATTGAATTCCATTTATTATGATCCTTGCGGCGGCAGCCCAACTCTCAAAACTTGAAGCCGGCCTCCGCACTTCGTCGCCTTTTGGTATGTACACCGTCCGGTTCATGATTGCTACCCCTTTCCTTTAGAGGATGGGGGCAATTGGCCCCTATGACGGTTAACTAGTTGAGTTGGTTGGCCACTTTGCGATTTTGGTGGTTGCTCGTCGGTACCATGCATGTTGGCATGGGTGTTGTTACGACTTGCATCTCTTTTTTACTTTTTTTGCATCCCCGGGGTATGGGACTGGCAGGTAAACCCGCACCGTCATCCTCTACCTGTGGCATTTTGCACGCACGACTGAGAGTAAAAGTTAAAACAAACATTAAACTCGTTATCGGTCATGCTCCCGGCTAGGCTACGCTTGAGTGCGTACGAGACGATACCCGTTTTGCCGATGACGTGTGCATCGTACGCTAAGCCCACATCGAACGCCCCGCACTTATTTGCGCTCTTATAGCTATGCCCGCATGAACGAATTTGTCCGTCGCTCTACCTTGGTTTCCTCCCGACGGTTTCTTGGCGATGTGCGCCGGGAACTCATGCAGCTGCGGGAAGCAATGCTTATTTTGGCTCTTCTTGGCACCTTGGGTTCCTATCTTCGGGATGATGCCGTATACAAGGGTAGTGCTGATGCTGTTGCATTTGCAGTATCACTACTTCCCCACCCCGCGGACTTAGAGAGACCCCGAGACCTTCCGTGCCATCCTCGGATCTGTGAACTTCTTGTGCATGTGCACCGGACCTGACATTGCATTTGCGATCATCGTCATCAATAGGCGATAGACTGCTCCCACGCAATTGCACATGAAGCATCTCAAGCGTGTGCTACGCTGCCTCATTGGTACGAGACTCATGGGCATTACCTATGGCCGCGCGTCACAAGACAATGCACACGGCATCAGAGTGCTCTCAGACTTAGATTGGGCGGCTAACACGACCACAAGGCGGTCACTGTATGGGGAGTTGGTCATGCTTAACGGAGGAGCGGTCAGCCGGACCTCTAAGGAGTAAGAGGTGGTGGCCTTGTCCACTACATTGGCAAATTATGTCGCCGTCAGTCGCGCAAGACAAGCGCGGTGCACTTTCGGCAATTAATGCATGATGTCCGCCAATGCCGGCACGGTGCTACACCAATTTATGCGGACAACGAGGGAGCAGTCTTTCTTGCTTACAACCTCATGGCCTCAAACACGACAAAACAAATCGACATCTAGCACCACTACATTCGGGAACTAGTGGATGCAAGGACAATCGCGGTTGTGTTAGTAGGTACAATATACATGCTCGGAGATGGCATGGCGAAGGCGCTACCGGAACTGAAGCACATGGTGATCTTCATGCGTTGTATGGGAGCAGCGCCAAGTGGAGACTCGTTTGCTTGCATTACTGCCAATGATCTAGAGGGGCTATTATAGTACATCATTATAAGTACATGTACGTTCATAATTGTGAACGTTCATAGTGAATACCTAGTTCACATAGTTCACATAATATAGTTCACATAGTTCACATAACATAGACATTTGAAATTTGATATTTGAAGTTAAACACAACAATAGTAAAAACCGGCTGCTGTTTCTGGCCCCCCCTTAAGCTACGCCTAGCTGGACTTAGAAGCGTGGGGCTAGACCGTGAACCACTAATCCCAACCTCTCCAATGGCAGTGACGATACCGTCTAAAACATACCAGTAAACAAGTACTGTTTGCATACATGTATGAAATATAAAATGTCGCTAGTCTCCACGATACGCGGCCTACTCGAGCCGCTCCGGGGTCGCTGATTTGCAAGGTTGTTCAGCTTGAGCTGGTCGAGGCGAACCTGCCTGACCTCGGCTCCTGCGTGACTCCGGTCGTGCCGGAGCTAGGGGGGAAAGGCAGGTGAAACCCCCCCCTCGCATAGGTCGTCGTCGGTCTCGCCTCGATCCGTGCTCAACCCCGCCCGAGGTATTAGCCGCTCCTCCCGACGCAGCTCGCCACCTAGCCGAGTCTTCTATCCTCCTTCGGGGGTTGAGAAGAGAAAATAACTAGGTTGCACAACGTGTTCGGCTGGCTCTATTGCCTCCGAGCCAGATTTTCTCGTATCCCATGTCCTTTTCCCGTCTGTTTCCAACACCTATCTACTCGCGCTGTGGCCGTCCGTACCCTCCCCCGGTGGTTTACGTTGTTAGGGGGCCGCCTATACGAGCAGTGTGCCGTTACGATAACCCTAGGCACACTGTCTGAGGCAGCCTATCGATAACCGGGTACCGACTAGGGAAGGGGTTGGAAGAACACATGGATCGAGTCGCCGGTCCTCAAAAGATGGTGGGTACGGGAATATTTTCCAAAAACCCCCCGTACGAGGCTTTTCCGGCGGCATGCGATCCTAATGACCGCCGCCGCCAGACCGTGCCGCTCCTCCGGCTGCGACCCACCTCCGTCCTGCGTAGCATCACGCCTCGCCCCCAGGGGAGACCTAAGGCTCTCGCAGGGCTGGCGACTGCTAGCGAGCGCCGTGCCCTAGCGCTGCTTCCTAGCTATCCGCCGCAAGCTCCAACACCCTCGTCCCTCCGCTGATCCGTCCGTACCCTTCTTCGCCAAAAAATATTTCGCAAACGCCGCCCCCGCCCCATCGTCGGGAGAGTATGTGCGAGTATTTAGTCGCGGAAAAGACATATCGGACTGGCCGAGCGGGAGATCCATGTGCCGGTATACGGATATTATGTTTTTTCCAAAACCCTCCGTACATGGCTTCCCGATAGCTGTTGATCCCGCGGATCGCAGCTGTCGGTACCTCGTTCAGCCCCCTACCGTGCCAGGCCTGGCGCGGCTATGGGGTTACTAGCGCCCACCGCGTGGAGGTAGAGGTAGGTGCCGACGGGCCTGCGAGCGCACCCCTCTCCGGGGTCGCCGCCGTTGCCCCGCCGGCGGGCGCCATAATATAGACAAACAATATGCAAGAAATAGTGTGTCATGCTTCTTTTTAGTTTTCATGTAATCATCACACTGCGCCGCTGCGCACACACATGTCGACACACCTAACACCTCACGGGCACCTCCGATAAAACTCGGTGTAAGGCTATTACGTTGTTACCGGTGAACTTTACCGATTGCTTATGAATTACTCAATACTCACATTATGATTCAAATTATCATACAAGAAATTAATAAAGATAAGATTGAATAGTGTCCAAGAATAGTCACGGTGTAGCAAATACAGAAATGTCGACGATAACAGCATACGTACTTTCGTCTTCCTACCCTGCAATTTTCGAATAAAATAAAGGGTTTTAAGATTTGTCGCATGATGCCGCAGCGACGGCGGGACTCGTTTACATGGACCGGGAATGCCGTAGCGATGCCATGTGCCACAAGTGAGCGAGCAGAGAACCCGTGGCAATAGCGGTGCCTTAATGAAGCAAATAGCCCATTGGGAGACCGGTTCGAGCGTTCTCTGATCAAGCATGGCCGCGATGATGGGATGCCGTAAATTGGGATGCTAGCTATGCGATGTGGATCGATGGACGTATCATCAGATTATGGGGCGGGTCCCAAAGTGCAAATATTATGAGTTTAAGACCCAAGCTTAGTAAATTGAAATTGAAAATGAATTACAACAAGTATCGGCAAAATGGACCGATTGTTGTCTAGCGACCATCAAAATGCCGCCATCTAGGGCACTTAGGAGAACGAATGGGCCGGGTACTCTTCGACCAAGTACACTTATCGACACACCTACTTGCAATGTGTGCCGACGTTCCTCGGAGGTTAGAATTGTATTCAACCACAATAATTACCACAATCCCCCCGTCTAAGCAGTAACAACATGAATAATTTCGTAATCATGAAAACGATCTAAAAAAATCCACTTGTCGAGAAATGCAAAATGAGACTGCCTCTCGACCTTCGCGATGCACGGCCCGCTCCCGCCGAACCGGAATGCCGACTGGCCAAGGCCGATCGGCGTTCGAGAGGGTCCTCGGGCCAACCTAATCTAGCTCCTCCGTGACTTCGGTCTTGCAGAAGAAAGGAGAGGAAAGGCTAGCGAAAACCCCTTCATCATGCGGTTGCTCGTCGATACCATGGTTGTGCTGAAGTCCATTCTTGAGAATTCATACTGAATTGAAGTCACTTCAGGGACTTCAGCCTGATTTCAGCTGGACATTATTCATGCCTAAATTCAGTTGAGACTTCAGGACAGTTATTCAGGCTAAAGTGACTTCAATTCAGTTGTTCAACTGAATTCAGGTCATGAACTGAACTCAGCTTGAATTCAGGATCACTGGGATACAGCCGAGCTCTTGACAAGTACGAATTTCCTTACATAAAGCCTTATTATGTAATCCCATGATACAAATATACTATTTATCAGTGCTTACTCAGTACATCGGAACACGACCACAAATGGGTAACAGATAACGGTACGCAGTATTTCTCGACGGATATCGCGAAATCAGAGGATAGACGAACAGGGACAGCTCACCCGATTTGAAAAATTCAAATCTAGGCTGACTTCAGACCGGTCGGGTTCAAGCCACTTTCGCCGAGACTTCAGATTGAACTAAAGTCACTTCAGTTCAAGCTGAATTACTGAAGTCGACTGAACTGAAGTGACTACAGCATAACGTGGTTCGAACCAGGCTTGTGTTGAAGTCACTTCAGTTTAGGCGACTTCAGGTGTTCAGCCTAAATTGAAGTGACTTCAGTTCAGTCTGAAGTCTCGGCGAAAGTGGCTTGAACCCGACGGGACTAAAGTCAGCCTAGATTTGAATTTTTTAATCGGGTGAGCTGTCTATGTTCGGCCGCCCTCTGATTTATCCGTCGAGAAATACTGCGTACCGTTATTTGTCACCCATTTGTGGCCGTGTTGCGATGTACTGATTAAGTACTGATAAATTGTATATTTGTATCATGGGATTACGTACGGCCTTATGTATGGAAATTCGTACTTATCGGGAGCTCGGCGGGGTCATGGTTTAGGGTTTAGGTTTTTTGGGTTTTAGGGTCAAACGGGGTTCAGAACGCTTGAGGGGGTTCTTCAGGTCACTTCAGGCGGGTCTTCGGTCTGAAGTCTTGACCTGAATTCAGGTTGTGTTCTATTCAGGGCTTGAATTTAGCTGAACAACTGAACTGAAGTCACTTCAGCCTGAATTCAGGTCCTAAAGTCTCAACTGAATTTAGGCATGAACAATGTTCATCTGAATTCAGGCTGAACAGTGACTTCAGTTCAGTCTGAATTCTCAGATTCGGACTTCATCACAACCCTGGTTCGAACTGGGATACAACTTAGGCTTTTTCCTCTTTTCTTCTTTTTGCGTGGTGGCCTCCACTGCTTTTTCTTGTAAGAAACTTTAATCATTAACTGGGATGATACACCCGAGCTCCCGACAAGTACGAATTTCCGTACATAAAGCCTTATGTAATCCCATGATACAAATTACTATTTATCAATACTTACTCAGTACATCGCAACACGGCCACAAATGGGTGACAAATAACGGAACGCAATATTTCTCGACTGATATCGCGACATCGGAGGGCGGCCGAAAAGGGACAGCTCCCCCGATTAAAAAAATTCAAATCTAGGCTGACTTTAGTCCGGTCGGGTTCAAGCCACTTTCGCCGAGACTTCAGATTGAACTGAAGTCACTTCAGTTTAGGCTGAATTACTGAAGTCGACTGAACTGAAGTGACTTCATCACAACCCTGGTCGGTACCGCCGTCGCACCCAGCTAGCCCCGCCCCAAGGTCCTAGCCACTCCTCCCGTCGCGACTTTTCCTCCTAGTCGTGCTCCCCCGTCACCTCGAGGGCATGTGAGGGGGGCCGAGACAGCCAGGGACTGGATCCGCCAGTTTTTTGTTGGGTTCGGATCCATGAGTACTTGATTTTTTTGGATCCGGAACTAGTGAGTACCTCTAAAAAAGGGATCCGGATCCCGCGATTACCTGTGATTCTAGGGTTCGGACCCCGCGATTACCTGTGATTCTAGGGTTCGGACCCCGCGATTACCTACTGAACCTAGGGTTCGGACCCCGCGATTACCTGTGATTCTAGGGTTCGGACCTCGCGATTACCTGTGATTCTAGGGTCCGGATCCCGCGATTACCTGTGATTTTAGGGTCCGGATCCAGCGATTACCTGTGATTCTAGGGTTCGGATCCAGCGAGTACCTGTGTTTTTTATTCCGGAACCGAGTACATGAGTACTTCTAAATTTTTTGGTTCCGTTGGATTCGTTGGGTTCGCGATTCCAACAAGTACTCGAAGTACTCATGCAAATTGATACAAATTGCGCATTTTGGGGGAAGTTTGTACTGCAAATTGAATTTTTACATCTCTACTAGTTCTATGCGCCTGCTTATGCTTGGATCCCATACAGTAGATACGTACAATTCACTTCCCATACTTTCTGCCCGCTGCAAACATATTAGTACTTTACAGTCTATCCCATACAATTTAGCAAAGCTTTTGGTCCCTCCGGCAAGTGCCACAAGCAACGTATGTGAGTTTATAGCCCTCCGGCTCAAAAAAGACACTTGCCATCACAGGGAAACATGTTCCGATGCAGTACCATTTTTCACATATGATGTGACAAGTAATGCCAAATGGTATATCGCATGGCCAGTGCGAGTCCACCAAATGAACATTAAATGCACAAAATATGGATGAAAACAGGTTTAAGACAACCATTTCTTACAGTTTATATAGACTTGTGACAACCATATTCCTCGCGCATACATAATTCAACAATTACATGAGACTAACAAGGCATCCTCTAGGCTATCTTCCTTGGTGTTCTTCTTGAACGCGTCATGCATTCGCCCCGCTTTGTTGAACAAACGCTCGCATGCAGCAAAGGTAGCATGCATAGATAAGTACTGCCGCGCCATTAAAGCCAAGTCGGGGTACAGAGCTGCATGTGTTTTCCACCATGTCAACACACAAATGTCCTTGTCCGTTTCTTGGGGCAGCTCAAGGTAACGCTCTAAGTCATCCTTTTCCACGTGCTTGCCTATAGAGGGCGTCACACGCCCATTCAAATCCCCGGAAAGGAATGCAGTGAAAGACTTACTCTTCGACGACATCAATTGCTTGCCAAGCTCTGCAGCATTCATGCTTGGATAAGCACCGCCTTCTGCTCGCTCTCTTCCGGCTCTGTGCGCCACTGCTCTCCAAATTCCCTTCTTGCAGCCGCCAAAACTGTAGGCGCAAAGTCGGGACGAATGCCATTGAAGTCCAGATTCTTAAACCTGCACAATTCACATTTTAGTTAAGATAGCAAATGCACAAGTAAATTTGCATACACACACACACACACACAGGAACACGTAGAGAGCATACAAAATAGGTACACAAACGAACACCACATACACATACACACACATTCAGAAGCAGATGCACATACAAGCCAACACACATACAAGCAGATAAACACAAACACATCCATAAGACACACACATGCATAAGACAAACACACACACAAACATAAACACACATGCATAAGACACACACACAAACACACATGCAGAAGTACATGCGCATACAAGCACGCACACACACACACACACACACATACAAGCACTCAATACAAATATGCATAAGCATATACACGCAAACACACACACACACACACACACACACACACACACACAAGGACGCTCAGATACAATCACATCTATTTATCAACATTCAATATTTTTATCAGGTATATAATAGAAACACATGTGCAAAATTTAAACACATGCACACACAACTATTACAAGGTACTCACCGAATGTCCAGCAATGTCGCAATCCCTATCTTGATGTAATCGTTCTCCCTTATGTTCGTGAAAAAACGCTCAATGATTCCGGCCCGCAGACTCTCCCTTGCCTCCGCCATATGAGGCTCCATGTCCTTCGCTTCGATGGTGTACAAGTCCACATCCCTCCGCTCATCTTGCAATGAAACGGGCCTGTGTGACGACAGCTGCTTTAACAGAGTGCCTAACATAGGGTAAACAAGTGATATGGTTACATAGTCCCCCTGCAGCAAATTCACAACTTGAGCCACTGGCCACAGCACAGTGCAACAATATGCTTAAAGACAAAGTAACCTTTTATGTGGGAAAGCAAAGAACAGAAAAGCATCACAGAACATCGATAATATAGTGTCGACAAGCTCAACTGCAACGATCTTAATATGGCTTTGATAGAGCACATAAACAGAGACATAAATGTGCGGGCGGAGGCGGGGAGTGGGCGCCATGCGGCGCTACCGAACCGCGCAGTGCAACAATATGCTCAACGACAAAGTAACCTTTTACGTGGGAAAGCAAAGAACAAAAAAGCATCACAGAACAGCGATAACAAAGTGTCGACAAGCTCAACTGCAACGCTATTACTATGGCTTCGATAGAGCATAAACAAACATAAATATGCGGGCGGAGGCGGGGAGGGGGCGCCATGCGGCGCTACCGAACAGTGTAGTGCGACAATATACTAAACGACAAAGTAACCTTTTACGTCGGAAAGCAAAGAATAGAAAAGCATCACATAACAGCGATAACAAAGTGTCGACAAGCTCAACTGCAACGCTATTACTATGGCTTCGATAGAGCAAATAAACAGACATAAATGTGCGGGCGGAGGCGGGGAGGGGGCGCCATGCGGCGCTACCGAACATCACAACGCAGCTAACTCGGGGGTGAGGGCAAAGCGGAGGGGGGGGGGGAACTCTTGCTTACCTCTTCAACTTTCTCTTGCTCGTTGTGAAAGTCTTCCAGCAGGGTGGACCAATAGGCTTGACGCCTTACGTTGAGCTCGGTTTTTGAAGTGGCGGCTAATTGTGATAGGACTGGATGTGGACGGGCAGGTTATGGTGGATTTCAAGCGCGTACGCACCGTTTAAATAGCCCTTGGGTGGGCTACAATCGATTCAAGGCTGCGGAATGACAGCAATCAGGGCTATTGAACCAATCCTAGACATACACCTCAGCAAATTTGCATTGCCAAATACCTCCCAAAAAAACAGCGTGTCACTTCGGGCAACCACAGATTCGTGAGATACTCGGAATCGTGAGTACTGATTGGGTATCACGATTCCACATCGTTTTGCGAGGATGAGGTACTCGCGATTACCGCGGATCCATTAAAGTACGATGAATACCGGATCCAACGATTACTTACAATAACTGGTACCGGAACCAACGATTACTTACAATAACTGGTACCGGAGCCAACGATTACTTACAATAACTGGTACCGGAACCAACGATTACCTACTGAACCTAGGGTTCGGACCCCGCGATTACCTGTGATTCTAGGGTTCGGACCCCGCGATTACCTACTGAACCTAGGGTTCGGACCCCGCGATTACCTACTGAACCTAGGGTTCGGACCCCGCGATTACCTGTGATTCTAGGGTCCGGACCCCGCGATTACCTGTGATTCTAGGGTCCGGACCCACGAGACCAAGTCCGAACCCGAGTAGTCTCGTGGATTCGCGGCTCCTTAGGATCCGGATCCAGTCCCTGGAGACAGCCAAACATAAGAAGCTAGCGCTCCTGCCGCCGCGCTGAAAAATTTTCCCGGGCATTTCCCCGACTTCTTCTGTTTGGGAAACTAGGTACATGTACGGAAAGCAACCCGGGATCGTACCCTCCACCAACCGTTTGCGCGTCTATCGAGCACCCTTGTTTCGAGTGCGAGCCTCCGCGCTTATCCGGGGTCGCACTCTCTTAGATTAGGTGTGCGTAGCAATATTGGGTAGCGGTGGGGTAGTGCACGGTCGCAATGGTCGGATCCAAAAAGGCCGCGGGGGTATGGAAATTATTCAAACCCTCCGTACCGTGTTTCCAATGGCGACTGATCTTGCGGATCACCCCGCCGCCGAACCGCGCCGCTCCTCCCGACGCGGGCGTCCTCCTCGTTGTTGTTGTCGTGCTGCCCCCTTTCGACCGGCTCGACGTTACCATGTTGGTCGACGTCGAGGGAGCGCCATACCCTAGCGTTGCTTCCCGGCTTTCCGCCGCCAACTCCAACACCCTCAACCCACCGATGATCCGTCCGTACCCCCCTCTCCACCACACACTCCTGAAAATAAAGGCCCCACCCCCCCAAATGGGACGATATCTCAGTAGTATCTAGTCTTGAAAAAGCATATCGGACGGCCCGAACGGGAAATCATGGCGCCGGTAGCGTACTGTTTTTTTTTAATCACTATATACATGGCCTTTCCCGATAGCTGCGGATCACGCGGATTGCACTGTCGGCCCTCTAAGCCCCCTACCGTGCCAAGCTTGCCACGGCTACGGGGTTACAAGCGCCCACCACGGGAAGGTGAGGGGATGCCAACGGGCATGGGAGCGCACCCCCCTTCGGGGCCGCCGCCGCTGCACCGCCGGCGGGCGCCGAAGTCTAATAATATTATGAAGTCCACGTATAGTCGCGGTCGCTTGACGTATCTCCCTATGTCGTTGGACGCTTTTGTCTCTAGAATGTCGCTGAAAAAAATTTAGCGGCAAATTATGATGAGCCCGCGAGCCTTTTTGTGCCCCCTAGAAATGGGACCGGCATGTAAGCTCGCACAAGCACCGTCCACATGCATCGTTTTGCAAGCACGACTGAGAGTAGAAGTTCAAAACAAACTTCAAACTCATCCTCGATCATGCTCCCGGCTAGGCGATGCTCGTATGAGTGCACAACGTACCATTGCACGAGAACCGTACCGTATTGCGCTAACTCCACATCGAGGTCAATGTCGTGAGCAAGAACTTGGTGGCATGATGGCCACTCAACGACATCCTTTCTTTTCGATGCGTCGGTAAAGCGCACGCCTACTACGCAAGAGGTCACGAGTTCGATACCCGGTGTGTCCGATGATCTTTGTATATAGGCGTGTCACTGCCAAGATTGAACCCCACCTTCCACATTGGTTTCGGAGCTCTTTGGTCGAATCACGCTTTCGGTCACTCGCAATTGCTTAAAATTGAAATTGAAATTGTTTACAACAATGCCAGTAAAAATCGGTTGCTGTCTTTTGGCCCCCCCCCTGTGCTACGCCAATCTGTAGGACTCATAAGCAAGAGGTAGACCGTGAGCCACTAATCCCAACCTCTCCAATGGCAGTGATGATACCGTCTAAAACCTACCCGTATCCAGGTTTGTTTTTGATTTATACGTATTTTTTGATACAGTATGAAATATAAGATGTCGCTAGTCTCCACGATACGCGGCCTGCTCCAGCCGCTGCGAGGTCGTTGATCAGCAAGGTTGTTCAGCTTGAGCTAGTCGAGTCGAATTTGCCTGACCTCGGCTCCTGTGCGACTCCGGTCGTGCCGGAGCTAGGGGGGAAAGGCGGGTTAAAAATCCCCCTCGCTCAGGTCGTCGTCGGTCCCGTCTCGATCCGTGCTCTACCCCGCCCGAGGTATTAGCCGCTCCTTGCCTCCGAGCCAGATTTTCTCGTATCCCATGTCCTTGTTCCGTCTGTTTCCAACACCTATCTGATCGCGCTGTGGCCGTCCACCACCGTACCCTCCCCCGGTGGTTTACGTTGTTAGGGGGCCGCCTTTATGAGCAGTGTGCCGTTACGATAACCCTAGGCACACTGTCTGAGGCAGCCTATCGATAACCGGGTACCGACTAGGGAAGGGGTTGGAAGAACACATGGATCGAGTCGCCGGTCCTCAAAAGATGGTGGGTACGGGAATTTTTTCCAAAAACCCCCCGTACCGGGCTTTTCCGGCGGCGGGTGATCCGAAGGACCGCCGCCGCCAGACCGTGCCGCTCCTCCGGCTGCGACCCACCTCCGTCCTGCGTAGCATCACGCCTCGCCCCCAGGGGAGACCTAAGGCTCTCGGAAGGTTGGCGACTGCTAGCGAGCGCCGTGCCCTAGCGCTGCTTCCTAGCTATCCGCCGCAAGCTCCAACACCCTCGTCCCTCCGACGATCCGTCTGTACCCTTCTTCGCCAAAAAATATTTCGTAAACGCCGCTCCCGCCCCATCGTCGGGTGAGTATCTGCGATTATTTAGTCGCGGAAAAGACATATCGGACTGGCCGAGCGGGAGATCCTTGTGCCGGTGTACAGATATTATATTTTTTCCAAAACCCTCCGTACCGGGCTTCCCGATAGCTGTTGATCCCGCGGATCGTAGCTGTCGGTACCTGGTTTAGCCCCCTACCGTGCCAGGCCTGGCGCGGCTATGGGGTTACTAGCGCCCACCGCGTGGAGGTAGAGGTAGGTGCCGACGGGCCTACGAGCGCACCCCTCTCCGGGGCCGCCGCCGTTGCGCCGCCGGCGGGCGCCGCAATTGCTTGATTTGTTCGACGGCGAATGATTAATTCGAGGTTGCTTTTGTTGGACTTGGTAACTACGTTGTGGTCGTTCTACCTCTCGAAGGTTCCAAAGCCTCTGGCATTAAACTCGTTTTAAAGCGCGAACCCCGTACCGGCAAAACTTGGTTTCTTGCCGCTTCGGCTTTATCCGACCAAGAGCATGTCGACGTTGTCGTTCGCAAATTGTCCGAGGGAATTGGCGTGACTGTGACCGTCGACGATTTTACCATGTTGAGTAACAAACATGTTCGAGGGCCGTTACCTGAAGGGGAGCGTCAAATTGTTTACGTCTTCTCGGCATTTGTTCCGGTACCTTGCGTGACAGCTAACATACGAACCCAAGCTAAGGCCGTGCAAGATCGTTTGTGTCTACATTCGCACCATGAAGGAACACATGGAGCGTTTCGTTCTCCATCCCTTTTAATGGGAGAGCTTAATGTTGCGCCATAAAAAGCGCCGCTTCGGTCTTCAAAAGATGGAGTACTTGGGCTGCATTGTGCCAGATGGTACAATTTTAATTTCGACAAAGAAAGTCGAGACCGTTGGAGACTGCCCATTGCCCACGACGCAGAAGGAGATTCGTTGTTTCGTGCAATTCTGCAACTTACACGCTAAGTTCATCCATCATTCTAGCGACGTTACGGCACCACTGTCGGACTTACTACAAAAATCCCAACCTTAGAAGGTTACGTTGACGCATGCATGTTTGGAAGCCTTCGAGACTCTCAAGTTACGGGTCATTTCCGCGCCATGCTTGGTCCTTCCGGAGGTCAGCTTGGTCGCAACGTTCACCGTGGCTACAAATGCTTCGACATTGGGAATTGCAAGAGTCATGTCGCAAGACCAAGGAGGATGCTCAACTTAACTCTTACTTAGCGCGTAAGCTCAATCCACATGAGCGCAGCAACAACTACTCTGCGTGCGATTTGGAAGGCTTGGCCGTATGCGAATCGGTAAAGTATTGGAGGTGTTACCTCGAAGGTTGCTCTAGATTCCTAGTCGTAAGAGACCACGACACATTGCGACATCTCCTATGGCAATCGAACACCATTTATTCCTTGCATGTTCCACCCATACCGTGGCACGCAGTTGGTCTTGACTACTTGACACATTTGCTTGTGAGCAATGGCTTTGACAATGTGCTAATTGTAGTCGACCATCTGACTTGAATGGCCCATTTTCTGTCGTGAAGAAAGAGCGTAACGGCAAAGGAAACTGCCAATTTATTTTTGCATGGAGTTTACCGATTTCACTTACCACCTCGAGTGCTGGTCAATGATCGCGACCTGAAATTCGTTAGTGGCTTCTGGCAGTCACTTTGGAGATGCCTTGGAACGCGGCTCAACATGTTTTCCAATCGAGACCCGGAGACGGATGGACTAACGGAGCGCGCCAACATCACGTTCCAACGGCTTCTACGTTGTTTCTGTTGCTACTACGGAACAAACCGCACAAACATGATACCTCAAGTGCAATTCGCGCACAACGCCACTCGTGCGATCGGAATTGAGCACACCCCCTTCGAGGTCAATTTTGCTTTCTCGCCTAAGGAACACCCTAGCTTACTATTCAACATGCGACCTTCGATTCCGGTTTCGCAAGACGCGTCAAAGCGGTTAAGACTGTTACAAGAGATACACGCCATGGTACGTTAAGTTTTACAACTACACAAGGATGAGATGCAAGCTCATTCGGAACCGTCGACAGCCCCGCACTTTGTTCAAGGAAACAAGGTGACAATTGTTACAAAGAACCTCTTCTTACGTAGACAGCCTAATAGGAAGCTGCGTGATCGTCAGCTTGGATCTTTTTCAGTCGATGAGCAGATTAGAAAGCACAGTTACATATTGAAACTGCCAGCGACAGCACGCTTACACCCGGTATTACACGTCAACAAATTAAAAACCCTACTATACATCTTCGCTGCGATGTGTTGTCCCGGCGACTGTTCCAAAAGGAGACGACGATGAGTTCGACGTCTTTCTCGTCTTTGTTGTGTGCATCAAGTCTTTACTACCTGGACATCGAGGCAAATATGTGCTCTTCATGACGCACTTTAATGATAACGACATTCCACATGTTTGGCACCGGTTGAACGAAGTACATCGTACAACGGCGCAACAAGATTTCTTGGAGACGCCCCAATGATACGCGTTTGCCAAGATTCAGGCGTACATCGACTTCATGCACGCTCACCCAATGCGCTTTCCCGAGTCCCAACAACTGCTTCGGTAAAGGAACCTAGACCACGGAGGTCAGCCTCACGGTTGGCCTCAAGATCTGCCAAGAGGGGGAGGGTACGCGTGTTACGAGTACAATCATTGAAGAATACATTACATGACATTGTACAAGTACTCGTTTCAAATTCAGTTCGTGCTTTTATTGTAAGGACGTACATCGTGGGTACGTCGCTGTTGCAATTCAGCGAGGGTACTAATGCGTGTTGTACTACCAGTACCTCATGGTGCGTGTATGTATCCACAATTAATCTAACTAGCTAGACGAGTAGACGACGCGTTGAACGAGACTTCCAATGCAAACAAGCCGCGTCTCAAGTATGTTTGCAACCGTGAGAGAAATAGAGCGCCCTAGCACATGGCACTAGGACCAAGCGAGAGCAAGTGCAAGCTAGCTTGGCGAGACCTATTTAAGCCTAGTGCCATAAAGGGAGGTGACAGAGCCTTTTGAATAATTCCTTAGTTCGATTGCAATTTATTGTTAAACACTAAACCGTCAAACATCTTCTCATCTCTCCCTCCATCCGCACTTCCACATGCAATGACAACAACAGCAAGCATAACAAAACATATTATTCGCGTCTTCAATTAGCTCTAAGAAGGCAAACTGCCACACTAGTTTCG
This sequence comes from Tetraselmis chui, assembly GCA_026401115.1. Taxonomy (NCBI): domain Eukaryota; kingdom Viridiplantae; phylum Chlorophyta; class Chlorodendrophyceae; order Chlorodendrales; family Chlorodendraceae; genus Tetraselmis; species Tetraselmis chui. The sequence goes on from JAPMLY010000014.1 coordinate 199,251, forward strand.
GAGTGTAGTTGCGGTCCGGAGAGAGTATGGAGGGGCGTGAAAATGTCGTGAACAAGAACTTAGTGGCATGATGACATCCTTTATTTTCCGATGCGTCGGTAAAGCGCACGCCTAATACGGAGAAGATCGCGGGTTCGAAACTCGGCGAGTCCGATCTTGACATGTAGGCGTGTCACGGCCCAAGATTGAGCCCTACCTTTCACACCATTGCTGGAGTTTCAGCTACTTTAAACCTTCGAATAACATGCAAACAATAATGAATACATTTTCGGCACTAAGTAAAGAAGATAACCCCGTCCGGGCGTAGGCCCATTCGATTAATACGAGGAGCAAGACCCACGAGCAAAACATTTCGAGAGTGCGATACATGAACTGCAAAGAAAACAATATGAGGGAGGGCATGGCGCTACAATTGGAAAACCTCCCGATCCCCATAAAGTCAGTGGCATCATGAAGGGAAGGGGGGACACGGCCTAAAAGCAATGCAACTATATCTTCAGAGGGGGTAGCGAAATGACGTACAAAATCCTTGAAGTATGGGGCTAGATTTCCTAAATTTCGACGGTGGCACTAACTCCTAACTCGGGCATTCAAGCATGCTATGTTCTACAGTTTAAGGCACATCCCCGCCGCGTGCATGACAGTGATGGAGAAAACGTTCCCGACCGGCATGGCATGAATGCGAGCCCGCGAGTTATTTACGCCCATCCTAAAGTCCCTAGTTCTATCAAAATAGCGATTTCGGAAATTGCAAATAACAGACGACATTGCCGGTGCAAAAACACGTCCTATACTACCGATATCGATAAGTTGTTGACCCTGCTTGTTGCCCTCTTGGTTCCCCACATAATTTCCTTGTCATCCTCGTGTGATGCTGTAGTGGCATGCCTTCCTGTTCCTCGGGTTTAGGCGTTTTCCTCCTTTCATGTTCTTACTTGGTGGTCTCCACTGCCTTTTAAGGCCGGTTCTTAGTAGGTGAACTTTGCCACCATCCGGAGAAGATGAGATGTTTTCTGCACTGCCTTTTCTTAGTATTGTAAGAATTTTTTTCATACCTGTCATACTCGCTTTTTTATATCTTTCATGATTTTTGTAAGTAATATGATGTCTTAGTTATTACTATTATGGTCAGATTGATTTGAATCTAGAGATTTGCATATCCAATTCCATGTGTACGGGACAGTAACTCTAGCGGTTAATGTTACCGTTAATATCGGCGCGTCTCACCTGCAGGGCAACCACCTTGCCCGAGCAGTTAGACGCAGCCAACGACCAACGACTTCCCCAACGGTCAGCTCTAGCTAGCCCGTGCCTTATAAGCCGTAGCTAGCCACGAGCCTAGGCACTCTCTGCTTTCGCGCTCAGCCAATCTAGGCTTCGCGCGAATGCAGTCTCGACTCTCGTAGTCGAACAAGGTGTCAATTTTACCATTAGTCCCATACGCACTCGAGCGTCACGCGACACTTCCCCTCGTTCAGATACGCAGTTCCGCAACATGCAGCCTGAGCAGTCGACGTCCGCCGCTGCGGCCGACCCTCACGCTACCTCGATCGAACAACGCACAGCCGAACAGATTCGTACCGCAGTTTTAGCATCGGAACAACGGATCACTGAGCAATTTTTGGCGGCTAACGCTGCCTTACTCGCCCAGCTCAAGCAGACGACAGCTACACCTGCTACTACTGATCAACAACAGTCCATTCCCGCCGACGCGACAGCGACGGAGGGTGGTTAGGCGGCCCCTGAGCCACCTATCGATCTCCTTGACGACGAACCCGACCCCTCCGCGTCCGATTTCGTCGACTTCGCCTACTACGGCGAGGTCATCCCGGCCGGCCTCGAACGTCCCCCTCGCGACGTCGAGGAGCCACGTTTGTGGACTCTCACGGACGACACCGCCCGAGCTCTAAGCGACAAACGCACCCAAGCGGCATACGACGAGTACCTACACATCGGGTGCTATGCCTTCTTCGACAGTTGCGCCAACGCGGCAATTGGCGAGGCTTTGGACACGGTGTCGCACGGCCCACCTCTATCGGCACAGCAGGCGGCAGCGATTGCCCTCATCCGAGCGGGTCATCGCACCCACACAGCGACGGAGGAGGCCGCCCGTACTCGATTGGGCTTCCTCCGCCTCACCAAGGGCGGACAAACGAGCACGGATGCGGACCGCGTCTGTGCCGAGCTGGCCCACGAGCGCTTCTGCCGCCCACGCCCTACCGTGGTCTCCGGCCCATTGGACGCGCTACGCCAAGCGTTCGTCGACCGCACGCTTGAGGTCAGCTTACACGCCGCCAGCAAGGCCGCCGCCGGCGCCGCTTTCACGAAGATCACGCCGGACAAGCCCACAGGCCCCGACGCTCGAGCCCGAAAAGCCGCCGCCGACAAACGCAAGGCCGCTGCATCAGCAGCAGCCGCAGCACGCGCCACCCCCCCTCCAAGCCGACCGACCCGGCTAAACCCTCGAACAAGAAATGATGGTGTGGCCCGCCGCGCCGATTCATGCTCCCCGACATCTTCCTTCATGCGCCACCGCGTACGTCGAAAATGGCGGGAGTGGGAGCGCATCGGCGCGAGCGGCCAAGTCGTAAGTTGGATCCGCCACGGCGTACGCGTGAAGTTCAAGCACGGCGTACGGCCCAAGCCATTCAACCACGGCATCTCTACGCTAGACGCTACACCCGACCAACTCGAGTTTCTCAACTCGGAACTCCCCCGCTTCGAGGCTTGCGGTGCGTGGGAGCGCTCGACCAACCCTCGCTACGTGTCCCGGATGTTTTTGGTGCCCAAACCCGGATGCAATCAATGGCGCTTGATTATTGACCTTCGAGAACTCAACCGCTACTGCTCAGCCTTCAACATGACTTGCGAGACACTCAAGCACCTACGCCATCTATCTCGACCGCGGGACTACTTCGTCTCTCTCGACCTCGCCGATGGGTACTACACCCTGCTTGGCATCCGGGAGGAAGACCGAGACTTCTTCACGGTCAACTACCGCGGCACCCTATGGCGCCTCGCGTGCCTTCCCATGGGATGGTCGGGCTCCGCTTACTACTTTTGCAAACTCACGCAAGTGTTTACGAACCACCTACGCCGCCCACCACCTCCCACGCCCGCATCTACACCGACCGGCCCACGCCGTCCATCCAAACGCTTCCTCCGGAACGCGCGATGGCGAGGTACACGACTCCTCCCCTACATGGACGACTTCCTCTTCTTGGCGGATTCTCACGACGACGCGTTACTACTTCGGCAACGCGTCCAAGCCCTGCTGGACAGCCTCGGCTTACAACGCAACCCCCAAAAAGGTGTGTGGACGCCAACGCAAGTCGGCGACCACTTGGGCTTAACGGTAGATTTGCAACTCGGCGAGTTTCGAGCGCCACCCGCAAAGCTGCAACACCTCGCACGACAGGCTTCGTCCTTACTCGGGCGAGCGGCGTCGAACGCTCGCTGGCTGCCCACACGTCAGCAGGCAGCCTTCGCGGGAAAAGCGCACTTTCTCTACCTCGCCATCGCGCCCGCGCGCTTCTTTTTGCCCGAGCTCCACAACGTCTTAGCTACACGAACTGGTTGGGGGGTGTTGCAAGTAATACCGTATACGTATTAGTTGCAGATAGCTACTGTAAGCTACTCTAGATATGATTAGTACATGTCTAGATCGGACATACCGATAAACTGTTTGACTCGGTACAGAGCTGTCGCTAGGCTACAGCTCTCTCACTTCTATTGTCCCGACACCACGTCTGTAGGTTGGTTGTCGCCGTAACTGTTCCGTTTGCGGGACTGTGACTGTAACTACGTTTGGGTAAGTTATCTTCCACACTAACTGTGTTTGCATGGTTCAATAGGTTATGGGCCCCCGCCTCACGTCACTCACGCGCGACAACTTGGTTCGGCGAGCTGCGATCGACAGCTCTCCCGCAGAAGGCAAGTTTATCTAGACACCTAGTACTTTCAACTTGTAGTCGGCGGTATCGCCAGTATAAACTGCAAGTTAAAACCCGCCACCACCCCTCTTAAGTCAGCCACCCGACGGAGATAGCCAGCCACCCACACCAACGCACTCGTCGTGTGTGGACAGGGTGCACACAGGTCCAAGCTGGAGAACGGGGGGGCGCACCATTGGGTGAATACGCATCCACATGTTGCACGCCAGCCGTAGCTTACCTTTTTATTTTTATATTATCCTAGCGAATCAGCCACCAGCGCATCGCTCCACCTGTCATGGCCTTGGCCTCGACTTGTGCCCCACATTGGGTGGAGGATACAGAGAAGGTGCTCTGAGACACCCCGGGGCTACAGGCCGAGGGGTCGGCGGGCATCAGGCCGTCTCTTTGCATACCGCTGTTAGGCACGAGTCCGGCTAGCGGTTTTTACCGCTGCCTGTTTTTAATTCCGCTCTTTCTTGTTCGCCCTCTGTCGAAATGGCGCCGAAAACTCCGCATGTTTCACCTCCTGACTCCCCTGAGTCAGGCTCTCACCATAGCAACCTCGATCACCCCCCGGATACTCTCGCGCTGCTCGTTGCGCAAGTGGCGCGCATAACAGCTCGTCTCGACTCGCAATCGGCCGAGGGTGCTGTTGTTGCTGCGGGTGCTAATCCGCACCCCCTTGTAGCTCAGCGCCGCCACGATGCGCACCTCGAACCCGTCCGGGACAGCCACGACGGCCACACCCTCCACCTGCTTGAACATCCCCACCATGGTTACGTACCCCCGGACGCAGAAACATTCTTTGCTGCTGCTACTCCTGCAGCTCTTGCTGGCGAACCCACAGTCGCACAGCGCCGTCACGATGCGCCCCGCGAGCCCTCGCGTGCCGATGCGCACCACGACCCCTCGCGTCACGCCATCCGGGTTGATCACCTCCCACCACCTCCCCCCTTCCCCCCCGCCGGATATGCCCTTCACCACCCCGGCCCTCATATCCCGGAGGCGCCCTCTCACCTCGTCCCCCCCTACCGTGACCACCCGCACTCGTACGGCCCGCCGCGTCCCATGGCCGGCCGCTCTCCCTTCCCCGGTGGCCCACCTCCTCCCTTTCATGGCCGGCACTCTCCCCGAGTCCAACATGGCGACCCCGCCACCCGTGGCCGTCGTCGCCCCACTATTGACCCGGTGGTCATCAACCGGGCGGCACACGAAGCCCCCGGCTTCGACAAGGACGCCCTCAACCGGTCCATGAAGATGTCGGTCCCCGTCATGTGCCCGACCACGGACTTTAAGCAATGGAAGAGGACCTTCCTTAATTTCCTCTCCATCAAGGCCGCATACCTCATTCCACAGCTGGCCATCCGCGACTCCGGCGTCTGGCTCGACGAACAAGCGCAACACTACGCCTACACGCTGCTTCTCCATGCAGCCAGCGCGAATAAGCGCGCTGACCAAGCGATGAAATGCGTTTCTCCAGCACGCCCTGACTGCGCCGCTGCCGCGTGGGACATCCTTTGTGAACGCCTCGACTGTCGGTCTTTTGCTCGCTCCTTGTCCCTCCTGGACAACCTGACGGTCAGACAGCGCCCTGGTCAGTCACTCAGTGACTATGTCCACTACATGCGCCAGACCTTTGACGACTACAACGACACATGCCAATTGGTTGATGGCTCCGTTGCCATCCACCCCCACCACCTCGGTCTCCTCATGCTGCGCGGTATTTCCAGCAGCGGCCCACACGGTCAGGCGAAGCAATGCGTCATCAATGCCTTTGACACGGACTACATCATGTCGGCTGATGAAGTGATGGCCAGCATTCTCCACCTTGCGCACAACATGGACGACGACCCTGCTCCGGACACACCCGCTCCGGCCATATCACCCCCTCCCATCTCCGCGTTCGTCGCTGCGGGCCGCGGCTCGCACAGCGGTCGAGGCCCACCACACCGTAACCCTCGCGGCCATCGACCCAACAAGTGTGGCGTTTGTGGCAGCCTCAACCATCTCATGTCCGCCTGCACTGCCACGGATGACGCTATCCTTAAGTGGAATCTCGCCAAGCGTAGGCTGACAGTCCAGAAGTACGGCGCCGCCGACGGCACCCCCTCTGCTCACGCTGCGCTGCTGAGCGACGTCCCTGCCGACGACGCCCCCGCCGATGACACCGACTGCCTACCCACCCTCGAGGACTGCGCTGATGACTACGCTGACGACGAGGTGAGTGTCCCATTCAGCTCTGTGGCATTCTCCTCTTCCCTCGCCCCGGGTCGTAACCTGTCAAAGTTTTGGGTCGTTGATTCCGCCTGCTCGATTAACCTCACTGCGTTCCGAGATGACTTCGTGAAATTCACGCCCCCCTCCGCTCCCTCTCGCGTGGGCGGTGTCGGCGTTGACGTTAAGGGCAGTGGCTCAGTGCGAATTTCTGTCAGACTTGCCTCTGGCCAGCTCATTCACCGCACTGTGTATGCACTCTACACCCCTGACCTATCATCTCGCTCCGCACAGCGTATCGGCAGACTACTTAGTGTCAGCTGGATGCAAACTCACAGCGGCTGTGAATTCATATTCCCCTCCAACTCTGACACTGGTTTGCTTTTGGTACCCACAGGCATGGGTGTGCTAGAACCGTCCGGAAACGGTCTCTACCTCCTTCCCCACCAGCCGGACCTCCCTTCAAGCCCATCCGCACCGGCGGCACTTGACCCCTCACCTCAGGTTGCCCTTACTGCCCAGTGTGATCCCGTCCTATGGCACCGTCGATTTGGCCACCTCAACATGCAAAGCCTTCAGGCCCAGCATAATCACGGTGTCCCGACTAGCCATGTGTTAACTAGCGATGTAACCAAAGTTTCTTGCGACTCTTGCTTACTTCACAAAGCCACAGCTGCACCACGCAACACAGCCGCTTGCGCGAAGCCATCCCACCCCCTCCTCAACCTGTCCGCTGACCTCTGGGGCCCGGTCAATGTCCCCTCCCCACATGGCCTCCGTTACTGCTTGCTCGTCATCGACCACCACACCAACTACATGTGGGTGCGGTTCCTTAAGTCTAAAGACGACGCATGTTCGGAATTGGAAACCATCCTCTTGGACATCAAACACCTGCATGCCCGCCATCACTCCCAGACGGGCGCGTTCGCACCGGTCCTCAAATTTGACTCAGACTCTGTGTTTGAAGCTGCTGTCACTCGCCGGATGTGCGCACACCTCGGCGTCGGGGTGCAGTTCTCTGCCCCATACGCCCACCACATGCTCGGCAAGGCCGAACGTCCCTGGCGCACTATCCGGGACAATGCATCGGCGATGCTCCACAACATGGCCGTTCCCAACTCCATGTGGTCGTGCGCTGTCAGCACTGTTGTGTACCTTCGCAACCGCACGTACAGTCGCTCGGTCGGACCTAATGGGGGCGTCCCCCTCACACTCCTTACGTCGTCGGTGCCCGACGCCTCCAAGTTCCGCGTCTTCGGCTGCGCCGTTTTCGCCAAGGTCCCCGACAAACAACGTCGGAAACTCAGTGAAAAAGCATTTCGCGGCGTCATGGTGGGCTATCCCCCTGACGCACCTGGGTATCGTGTCTACAATCCGGAAACGCGTCGCATCACCACTTCCGTACATGTTGTCTTTCAGGAAGACACCCCAGGCTTCGACACACAACCCTCCGTCGACTCGGCCATCACCGACTCTTCGGACGACGTACCCGCAGACTCACCCCTATCCCACCCCATTGACCTCACATTACCCACACCCCTACCCCCCCCGGCAGCCCCTCGCCATGCTCGGCTCCGCTCCCACCCCATTCGCTACGGCGATATGGTTGCCCACCTGTCCGACTACCCACCGACCCTCGTAACGGCGTGTTGTGATCCTGAACAAGGCACAGCTCACGAGGACATATTTGAGCACCCTCACGTCCCCGACCTTGTCACGGGTCCCCCACACACACCTGCCGGCACGTCCTCTACCGCCGTCGCCCTCCTCTCCGCCCGAGAGTGTGTGGAACCAAAATCCTACCGGGCTGCGCTGGACAGCGCCCAAGCCCCCCAATGGCAAGCCGCTATGCAACAGGAGTATTCCTCCCTCATCAGCAACGGCACGTGGGACCTTGTGGACCTCCCCCCAGGCCGCATGGTCGTCAACAGCATGTGGATCTTCAAAGTCAAGTCGGATACAGCCGGCGACGTCTCCCGCTTCAAAGCGCGGTTCGTCGCCAAGGGGTGCAGTCAACGCGCCGGACTGGACTACACGGAGACCTTCTCCCCGGTCATCCGCATGGCCAGCCTGCGTCTCTTCCTAACCATCGCAGCCGCCCGCGACCTTGAACTCTGCCAGCTTGACATCGACACAGCGTTTCTCTACGCCCCCATCCGGGAGGATGTGTACATCCGCCAGCCCCTCGGCTTCACCGATGGAACGTCCAAGGTTTGTCACCTCAAGCGCTGCCTCTACGGCCTTAAGCAGTCCCCCCGCGAGTTCAACATGCTACTTCGTGCATGGCTCGTCGACCATGGATGGCAACAATGCGTCTCCGACCCGTGCATCTACATCTTCCGCACCGGTCACGTTTTCGCCATGATCGCCCTGTACGTCGATGACATTCCCGCGGCCTGCAATGATGCCACTTGGCTCGCATCGTTCAAAGCCCAACTCGGAGCACGGTTCAAGATCAAGGACCTAGGCGACCTCTCCCAACTCCTCGGCATGCACATTACCCGCGATCGCTCCACGCGCACGATCTCGCTGGACCAATCCAAGTACCTGCGCGACATCCTCGCCAAGTACGGCATGTCCGACTCTAAGCCGTCGTCACTTCCGATGGACCCGGGCTTTCTCGCCGGCCTCGCATACTTGAATTCGCCCTCTCTCACAGGGGTGGCCAAGGACGTCTACCCCAGCCTCCTGGGCAGCCTCCAGTACGCAGCCGTGTGTACACGCCCCGATGTCTCCACGGCGTTGAGCATCCTCGGCTCTGCCCAAGCCTCACCCACCGAGGCACACTTGCAGGCTCTGAAAAAGGTCCTCCGCTACCTCCATGGCACCATCGACATGCGCCTGACGTTGGGGGGGGGCCTGGACCACAGCCTCCAACTCACAGGCTTTGCCGACGCTGATTGGGCCAACGACAGCAGCACCCGCAAGTCTCGCTCCGGCTATCTCTTCACCCTCGGACGCGGGCCAGTCAGCTACAAGTCCAAACAACAGACTTGTGTGGCTCAATCCACGTGTGAAGCCGAGTACTACTCTGCGGCTGACGCCACCAAGGAGGGACTCCACCTCCGACAACTCCTGGGGGAAATCTTCGACTCCCCCATCACCGAAACCACCACCATCTGGGAGGACAACCAAAGCGCCATTGCATACTCCCAGAATGCCTTGGTCAGCGAGAAGACTAAACACATCGGCCTGAAGTGGCACTTCCTCAAAGACCACGTGGAGCAAGGGACCATCAAGTTGAGGTACCTCCCCACTGACCAGATGGTGGCTGACATGCTCACCAAACCCCTCCCAGGACCTGCACTAGCAAGACACCGAAGTGCGATCCTTGGAGGACAAGACCCAATGCAACGCTTCATCCCGTAGCTACCTTCAGGGGGAGTGTTGTAAGTAATACCGTATACGTATTAGTTGCAGATAGCTACTGTAAGCTACTCTAGATATGATTAGTACATGTCTAGATCGGACATACCGATAAACTGTTTGACTCGGTACAGAGCTGTCGCTAGGCTACAGCTCTCTCACTTCTGTTGTCCCGACACCACGCATGTAGGCTGGTTGTCGCCGTAACTGTTCCGTTTGCGGGACTGTGACTGTAACTACGTTTGCGTAAGTTATCTTCCACACTAACTGTGTTTGCATGGTTCAATAGGGGTCACTGTACGCCTCAAGGAACGGGACGAGACATGCTCGGGGGGGCGTAGGTGCCCAGAACAGACGGCCGGTCCTCCTCGAGACCAACGACATCCACATCCGCCCCCGCTACATCCGGTCGGCCGCCAACGTCTGGGCCGACACGCTAAGTCGCGAGATGGACTCCGAAGACTGGCAGCTAAACCCACGGATTTTCGACCACCTTCAGCGCCGGTGGGGCCCGCATACGATCGACCGTTTTGCGTCCATGCTCAACGCTCAACTGCCACGCTTCAACGCCCGCAGGCGCGACCCCTTGTGCGAGGACATCGACTGCTTGCACCTCCCAGACGCTGCGTGGAGACGCGAAAACAACTACTGCAACCCACCGTGGTCTGCCCTCCCGGCTCTCGCCGCAAAACTAGCGCAAGCACAAGCCGCGGCGACGGTCATCGCCCCCTACTGGAGAAACAAAACGTGGTACCACGCGTTCGCCCGCTTGGCAACCGAGACCGTACACTTCCCGGCGTCTCGCGACCTGTTCTTTCCTGGCAGGCTAGGCAAGCGCGAAGGGATCGGACCTCCCGCGTGGAGCATCGTGTCCTTTCGGCTCTCACCCCCTCTTGGCTCTACATTCGCCGCGGAGCGATTGGCCGAGCGTTACGCCCGGACCGATTAAATGCGCATGTACAGCGCGTCCCCCCTCTGCGTACATGACCGCCGCGCTACGGCCTACGCCGCGAAGCAGCACCGGCGCCTTGGTCCTCCGATCTATCTGAAACTTTTCAAGACCTCCTAGGATCGGACAAGCTCGGGGTTACGGCGGTCACCCTCCTCAGCAACTCGCTAGCGCCCTCTACGTACGCGAGCTACCACAGCGCAATCAGGCAGTTTTTTATTTTTTGTGCAGAGGAAAATATCGCTCCTCTACAGGCCACCCCGGCCACAATGGTACGCTACACGGCGTGGCTTGCCCTGCTAGGAACGGTCGCGGCCAGCTCGCTTCAACCCTACTTCTCAGCGGTTAACAAGTTCTTCCGCGACCACCAGCGCCAACCTATTGCCGTGGGCGAGCTCCTAGCGGACGCGCGCCGTGGCCTCGAGATGCTACAACACCGCCTGCTCCCTACCACCGCGCGCCTCCCGCTACCCGCACCGGTCGCCCTGGACATCTTACACGCCGCCGATGCTCTACACGGTACCTTCGCGTGGACACATGCTGCCCTTCCCCAGCTGCAACGTTTCAAAGCCTGTTTAGCGGTTTGCATCAATTACATATTTTTCTGCCGCGCCGAAACTGGCGCCCGCTGCCAGACCGGCGACCTAATTGTCGACATGCCTTCCCAACAAATCTGTCTGTTCGTGCGAAAATCTAAGGGCGACCAACGCCGCGCCAACAGCGTCAAGCTCGTCATCGCTGTCCCCATCGCGGCCAACCGGCCAACGCGACGCCGGCGACAAGCCAATTATCGCTATCCATGTAGCCGCCAACCATGTCCTAGCAGACCTGCTAGACTATTACACACAGCACCGCGTCGCGTTATGCTCCAAATTCTACAACCGGCCACCCCCGGACGCCTTCTGGAGCTTCTCATCTGCTGAACCCTCCGCCGCTTGGGGTGCCGCTCCCACCATCTCCGCATGGCTCGCCCTCTCCCTCCTCACAGTCAACACGGCCGCGCCCCCCGGTTTTAAGTGGACGTCGCACAGCCTCCGGAAAGGCTCGGCGTCCGCTGCCAGCTGCATCGGCGCGCCCCTACCCGTAATCAAATATATGGGTGGCTGGACCAAAAATAGCTCCGTGACCGAAGGAAAATACATTGACCCAACCATGACCCCAACACTTGCTGCTTGGCGGTTTTTCGGCTTGCTCACTCCATCCCCCCCGCAACACTAATTTTGGCTGTGCAAGCCTTTGGCTTTAGGTTACTGGCAAAACGTGTCCTAGGGTAAATGGTCAGATTGATTTGAATCTAGAGGTTTGCATATCCAATTCCATGTGTACGGGACAGTAACTCTAGCGGTTATTGTTACCGTTAATATCGGCGCGTCTCACCTGCAGGGCAACCACCTTGCCCGAGCAGTTAGACGCAGCCAACGACCAACGACTTCCCCAACGGTCAGCTCTAGCTAGCCCGTGCCTTATAAGCCGTAGCTAGCCACGAGCCTAGGCACTCTCTGCTTTCGCGCTCAGCCAATCTAGGCTTCGCGCGAACCCACCCACCCATCCCTATAATCCTGCGCTAATCGACCCCCAGACCATGCCTGTGGGTGTCTTTTGGCCAAATTGTAAGCAAGCTAACATCTTTGGCAAAAAGTGCCCTAGGGTAAATTTTGTGTACCGGCAGGACGCTTCAGGTTATGACAGCAGACAGTTTTTTTTTTTGTTTTTTTTTGCGCCCCCAGTACAGGTACCCGTAGTCGGCAACCCTCTGCCTAATACCTAGACCCTGATTTTCAACCCTCCGCCGCCACCGCCAGGCGCTGCGGGATATCACCAAGCCGGGGCTACTTGCCGCCGCGGGCGGCTGCCTGCACCAGGAAGTCTGAAGGGAACTCAACTGACGCGTCAACAATCACAAGGTCAAGGTCCCGTGGCAGAGGTGAAGCAGGGCAGGTGATAGGAAAATCTTGACAATTCATTGGAACCCTAGGGTGTTTCTGATACTGTAGTCCAAGTTGGTCGAAGGTGCTTTTTCCTTATTTTTCCTACGTGCGCAGACCGAGTATCGTCAGAATGAGCTCCTCGCCCGAGGCCCAACCGCAGGCGGAGGCAAAGGCGGAGGCAGATCCCGAGCCAAATTCGAAGCCAGATTTAAACCCGGAGCCAAGTTCGAAGTCCGATCCCTCCCTTGCAGATTCAGGGGACGCGCGTGAGGAGCTTAAGCAGACAGACGCCGACAAGGTGCGCAGATCCAATAAACAAGAATGCGCAATACCAACTTCCCGAGACACATTCTCACTGGGCAGTGGAATTCGTGTAGTTCCGCACAGCGATTCCCGCTTTAAAATGTATCCATCCTTCGTTACCTATAGTTTTAGACAATAGAAGTGACTTTCGGTGGCATCGTTGCTTCTGTTTTGCGGGCTCGTCGTAAACTCGGCTATTTGCGGGTTTTGATGTGGTTTTGTGTAGGACGAGGGCAAGGCAGGCGAAGAAGAGGAAAAGGAGGCCAAAGAAACGAACGGAGGTCCGGACGAAAAGGACGATGACAGGAGGAATGGGGATGAGAGACGAAGAGGGGACGAGGCCGAGGAGGGGAGGGATCGGAAGGAGAGGAAAAAGGATAAAAAAGATAAGAAGGAGCGAAAGGAACGGAAAGAGCGGCGACAACGCAGTCGCTCGCGCTCTGTGGAACGTCATCGCGGCAGCAGGGACCTTGACCGGGATGACCAAAGGCGGGACCGAGGCAGAGACAGGGATAGGGATAGGCGAGACCGGGATCGTCACAGGGACCGGGAGCGGGACTACAAGAGGCGCACCCGCAGTCGGAGCAGAAGCAGAGACAAAAGGCGGCGCAGGTCTGCACTCCTTTTCCAAACTGTCTTCCTATTTGGCTTGAATGATTTGAGAATGTGATGGAGCAGCTGTCTATTTCGCCTCTTCCTTACCCCTTCCCTTCCATTGCCTTTTCCCAACACAGCCCCCGCAGGTCCAGGTCTCATGATGACTACCGTCGAAGTGGCAGGTCGCGTCGCAGTCGGAGCGACAGTGCGGACTACGGCGGCTATGTGCCGCGCAAGCGGGCTGACACACGCCGCCCTCCACCTGATGGTGTGCCGCTCCCCACCTCTCCCCCTCCCAAACTCACAAGCTACGTCCACCACGACAAGCTGTTTCATAAGCATACTTTTTTCTTCTCGCTTGGTCTAGGAACGTAAGTGAGTGTATTTCATCTGCCTTCTTTACCTCCTATTGCAGCCTCTTGTCTTTGTCAACTCCCGTGTTGGCCGTCCCCACGCCATCCTCATCCTCCGTAGCCCCTCCTTGTCGCTTGTTTTCCGTCTCCTATCCTAGGCCCTTCTGGCCGTGCCTGTCATTCTTCTGTGTCTTAGAAAAAGTCGTTAATTAACGCTATCTCCACTTTCCTCATGGGCGCGCAGCTCCCTTCAGCGCAAGCATGGGCGTTCACAACTTCAGCAAGGCGCCGTCTGTCACCCAGCAGTGGCCTGGAGCCCCGTCCATCACACCTGCACCAGCAGCTGTGGACCCTGCAGAGGGTACGCACCCTCTTTCCTCAACCCCTCTCGCCCCTCCGCCAAGCGTTGGAATGCAATACGTGATAATCATTTTGGAAAGTTTTATGGGTATTGGAGACTTTTCTTACTTTCCCCCATTGCTTGTCCGTGTTGCTCGCGGACTATAGTGTGTGTTCAGTATTCTGACCCATCTTTTTGAAATGCTAGAATTTCGCACCCTCCCTCTGTTATTAAGTTTAGTATTTTCATTCATCACGTGTGGATCTTTTTTTCATTAACTCCATATTTGAAGTCATGTCTGAAGCAATGTTCATCACGAATTTTGACCCTAGCCTGAGGCTTATTTCTCCCCTTTCGCCCTTGCAATAGCCCTTCGTCGGCTACAGGAGCAGCAGCTTAAGGCGCGTCAGTTGGTGTTGCAGCAGCAAGCAGCATCTGCGGCCGCCGCAGCGAGCAAGACGCAACGTGAGGTGTATGTGGGTAACCTTGCGATGGGCATAGTGACGGAGGAGGTGCTGCGGACTTTGTTTAACAACACCCTCCGCGCGGCTTTCCCCGCGGAGTGTGCGGGTGGGATGGAACCTGTGGTGAACGTTAACATGCATTCGGACGGACGGTACAGCTTCGTGGAGATGCGCACGCCGGAGATGGCGACTGAGGCGCTCAAGATCAGTGGGCTCAACCTGCTGGGCATGCCCATCTCGTGCGGGCGGCCCAGCGGCTACGTTGACCCTGCGGCTGTGGCTGCACAGGCTGCGGAGGCCGCGCGCGCACTGCAGCTGTTTCAGGCGGGTGGAGCTGCCCCCGGCGCCACAGCAGCGATGCCAGCCACAATCCTACCTGGCCCTCCCGCCTTACCTGCAGGGGTTACTCTCCCTGGCCCACCTGCCCTCCCTGCAGGTACGCGAACCTATGCCTTACCCCCTCAACTCTGTGATGCTCCTATGATATTACCCTTTACGAGCTACGTTTATATTTGCAATTATTTATCCGTTATTTTTGCAGCTTGTGCGTCATGTTCGGTTGATAATCGCGTCCCTGCATTCACTCCTTTCCTTTGTTACTGTCCTTTCACAACTTTCCCGCTGTACACAAATGAATGCCTGTCTGTCTATTTGTCGCGTACCATCAGCTTGAAAACAGAGTTTAAATCAGAGTTTTAAAATGTTTTACTTTCCTTTGCGTTCGTGGCAGCGGCTGTTGTCTGAAATGTATTAGTCCTCTTGATACATACACGTCACCGACATCTTCAGACATTGCTTGCAGCTGTCTGATCAAGCAATATGCTCGGCCAGTGATAGCCATGTGATTTGCAGAGCCTCGGCGTGATTGTATGTCAGGGGTGAATGCATTTTATTCAAAAATCGGAAACTGCGCACAGGGCAAAAAAGAATCGAAAGAGCCCGATCATAGTGTTTATTGCTATCGAGTATTGAAAACCTGAACTGTTGCCATCAACAGAATGGCGACGCACCAGTCATTATGTACCATATCTTCGAAGTGAACCTCGCGTCGAGTTCATATTGTGATACTGCACTAATGCATGGTTGCACAAATGCAGTCTACTTGGCTCTAGATGCCCGACCACAACAATATTCATTTTACAGAAATGTATTTATTATAGTTTTTGTAAATTAGATTTAAAATTTTGAAACAGCCAACCTTGCCTGATGTAATATGGAACTCACAGCGGCGGGGGTCTTGTTGTCTTGCAGGCGCGGCGGCTCCCGTTCCTACCCCCGCCCTGGCGCCCACCCCCGAGGTCCCAACCACCGTGATCTGTGTCGAAAACATGTTCACTGAGTCAGTGCTGATGGACAATGAGGAGTATGTGGAGGTGATGCAAGACCTGCAGGACGAGTGCTCCAAGATGGGGAACGTCACGGACGTCAAGGTGCCCAAGCCGCCTGGCCCTGGCATGTACGGACAGGACAACTACGGCAAGGTGAGTGACAGCGCGCCTGTGGCGTGGATGCGTCCGATATGTTCGCTTTATTTTTTGGGGTTTATACTGAGTTTGTATCCTTTGTGTCTCGTAAACCAGGCGTATGTGGCCTTCTCTGAGCCCTCCCAAGCCTCGAGCGCCAAAGCGCTCCTCGATGGCCGCAGCTTCGATGGCCAAGTCCTCCGCGTGACCTACGTCGCCGCTGTGCCCTCTTGATCCTAAAAGCCGGGCCCCATCGGCCCGCCCTCGCCGTTAGACACACTAGCTCCGCACAACCCTTCTTCGCCTCCCCTCTCTCAGCACTCGTTTCGCACGTTTCCCTTGACAATAGCGGGCACGATGCACATGTGCGTCATGTAGGGCCGGCGTGCTCACGGGGATGGATGCAATCGGCTGGGAAGCAGGAGAAGCAGGCCCTATGGCTTACTCAACCAGGGATGGTGCCACTGTCTCCCCAGCCTAATAACCCCTAGTCCCCCACCCCTCCCTCCTTTACATCCGCTTGTAGTGCCAGTATGTATCGCCTTCCGTATGGCTTGCCCGAGTGAGCTTCCCCTTCTTTTGCGTAGGTGCAAAATGACAGCGTTTGGCTGCAATGATGTTTTTTCATGGGACCATTTTCTTCTCCCTCCTAAGCTCCCCCTTATTCTCTGGATGAGTCATGCACACAACATACTGCACGGTTGGGGTTGCTCTCGCCTTCGTTTGATTCTGCTAATATGGTCGGGTGCCTGTTTGTTGGAATAGTCTATATTTCATGTATTCCGTTTGTAGCACGCGCTTTTGCATAATATGTTATTGTTCACCCACAAATATGACTTACCTGGTCGCAAAACTCCTGTTTAACCACGCTCAGCTGCACGACCTGCCGTTGCCATGCTGCTGCAGGGATACGTCCTATTGAAGAAGGTGACTTTGTTTCTGTACCGTGCTCTGCTTGTTTAAATGTTAGCAACCAACCCAGCAGCTGTCACGTTATTTTCGC
Organism: Tetraselmis chui; assembly: GCA_026401115.1. Classification (NCBI taxonomy): domain Eukaryota; kingdom Viridiplantae; phylum Chlorophyta; class Chlorodendrophyceae; order Chlorodendrales; family Chlorodendraceae; genus Tetraselmis; species Tetraselmis chui. Next base: position 216,166 of record JAPMLY010000014.1, read on the forward strand.
CCCCCTCACTACCCGTGCCTGTCCAAGGTAGAGAACGTGCCCTGTCTACTGAGGCAACATCTGCCTTTCTGTAAGATATTTGATGGCCAGTATCGATGCTGTGAAACTTGGCTGGCTGAAGTATCCTGAGTAGAGCCGCTCCTGCAGCTCCTCCCACCCCACCGTTGTAATCTGCATCCAGCAAGGGTTGGTCACTGCTGGCAGGGGTCACTCTTTGGCAGTCAGAGGGTTGTTACCTCTGGGTGCCCCTTTTTTGGAGGTGTGTGGGGGGACAGGGCGCGCACCTCGATGAACTCCTCTCCTTCTCTTTGCCCTGGGCTACTGTCCTCCTGTATAAGCACCTCGCGCGGCTTATATGCTGGCGTCTAATGGAAACAGTGCTACGGCTAATGAAACAGTGCTGCAGGCATGGTCTGTTCTTAAATTGAATTATTTACAATTAATGGAATATAGAGAAAAAACACATGAGCGCGAATCTAACATATTCAGATTGATGACTGTGGGTTAAATCGCCCCTCAATGAACGAAAATTTGTTTTTCATTAAATTGTCTATCGGTGGTGATGAATATGTCCTATTCTACTACTTATAAAATGCACTTCCCTCATCACCGATGTTATTCATAAAAAATCTTCGGCGCCCTATGCGTCCCATTATGTTCCTCCTAACCATAAATTAAAAAAATATCCTTACAAGAAAAAGCAACGGAGGCCACCGAGCAAAAAGAAGAAAAGAGGAAAAAACCTTAGCCCGCGAGGAACAGGATGAAGGCATGCCACAGCGTCAGCACTGCCCTCCTGAAAAGCGTCGCGGAGATAGGAACCCAGAGTGCATAAATTTGTTACTAACTTTAATTTCAGTCGATCTTTATCTGTCTATCCGTTCGTAGACAGGGAAAGGAGCATTACCTGAGGATTGATCACAAGGAAGGGTGTGAATCGATTGGCGCACCACTTTGACTCGGAGATGCCGGGTTGATCCTCTGGGAGCAGCCGAATGAGCTCTCCGCCACAGAGACGTGCCTGTAGGCCGGGCCGCGCATGCGTTCAGTCAATTCTTTTGAGCAAATAATAAAAGGGGGGGGGGGGGGTAGTTCGGGGCATCGCCGCCGTTGCTGTATCATGTTTTTGTCCGGACCTCCTCTGACAGCTCGGCCCTCGCTGCGTCCGTGTAGCTCCCGTGTTTTGCGAGGTCAAAGCCGCCAGTTGGGAGGCTGTACAGCACCGCGTCTGGTCCCCAGCAATATTCCTTGAGCAATGTCACCTATATACACACGGCACACACCACTGTCGTCTGAGTTGTAGCCGAAGTGGTCTTCAACGTGTTTCAAAGCGTTGAGATTTAGGTCGGCGGACTCGAAACAGAGAGAGACTCGGCTGCTGGCTGGTCCTCACCCGAGGCTTGCCGTCAACAAATGACACTGGAAATACGCACACGAAATGGAACGCAGACTTAGGGTGCCCAACCACGTCGAATTCAAACTCCCTTGCCTGCGAAAGACGATAGTGATATGTTGCGTGAGTCGCAGCCGACAATGGTGTCAGGGAACTCCTTAACAGCAGGTAGCACCCACCGAGCTGGAGTCCGTCGGTGGATACAGGATCCGGCGGTTAAACACGGAAAGGTATCGCTTGTATACGGGCTCTTCGCCAACCACCTCCGGCACACGCATGGCTTCACCAGCACAAGTTGCGTCGGACTCGCTGTTGCTACTTGGCGTGCCCGGACTATTGCTGTAACGCGCAACGCGACCAGGCGGTGAAGTTGGTGTGTCAAATCGCTCACGTGCTTGATTTACGCTAGCGCGCAAAAGACAACGCTGGTGGTGGAAACCCCGGCCACACTTACTGACACGAGAGACACAGAGACGACTGAGAGTTCCGAAGTCCATGGCGGCCAAATGTGGCAAGAATCCTAGGGTGGCTGAAAAGTTCAACAAATATACGGGTGCCGATATATAAGAGCTGGGCGCTCTAGCACAGTGCGGCACGATCAGAATGATATAGAGACTGTGGCTCTGGGTATATGTTGGATAAAGACGGTAAAGCCTTCCCTACCAGAGCAGCACCCGTACCGTCTTTGCCATTGATTTCTTCCCAGCCAGGCTTTTCTTTCTGATGATGACGGAAGCAGTCGTCATTTTATGGTTAAAGAAAAAACGTATTTTTGTTTACAAGAAGAACCAAATGAGCACGGACAGGGAAAGTGGGAGGGGAAACAAGAGGGCAAGAGTGACAAGAGGATCACGGAATCCAAAGCACAGCAAAAGAAAAGCACTACATTGTGCACAAACCTAGCAGATTAAACTAAAGAAACTCTTAGGCCACGCCGAGAATTCAACACGTGGAGGCGACAAGCGGCGCCTCACGCGCCGCTCGAGGAAGCACGGGGACATAAAAAATTCTTATGGTCATATTGGTGATATAAAGGTTTGAATTACAGGGCTAGAATAATTACGCAGTAACATGCGTTACCTCCGACGGTACGGCTCCCCTAACGGTTCATGCGCCCACGCGCGCACGGACAGTAAAATGTCAGCATACTATATGACTCACAAGCAACTATTGTGTGCCCACCTTCTGCCTTTTGCGAGAGCTATCGCTCACGCAACCGGCACCGTGGCTCTTGCTAGCCACGCAAGGTGTTGATCACTTGAGTCTCATGCACGACGCACTAAAACACACTCCATTAGTTCAAATGGCGGACCGCTTGGTATTGCCTACCTACCTCTACCCCGTTGCGCTAGGTGACGCGCATGAGCAACAATAGCTAGACCTAAGACCAGCTACAATAGCTGACAAATATTGTACATTAGTTAACAACCCAAGTCGAAACTATGCCCATCGCAACCGCGCCAACAAAGTTATTTCAACAGAGTAGAGTAGAGTACTTCAACCAACCCCACAACCGACTTCGACAAAGTTGCGGCTGGACGACGCGAGCACGACGCTCTACTACAAGCGGACACCATCGCCGCAGACCGAGGAGGCAACGTCGTCGACGGACTCGAGCCAGCACGGGAAGAGAAACGAATCACATTCGGCATCACAGCAGCTACAAAAGCGCAAGCAACTACACCGTTTAAGACATACGAGCATCGACCAGACAGACCGGACAAGCCGACCGACAAGACGGACAAGCCGGACAAAAACAAGGTCAAGCCTAAGGACCGCACGGGAGGCCGCCCCCGCCCCTCTACCGACAAGGCACTACCCAAGAAGACCGAGGCCGACAAGGAGTAATGACGGGGTGACCCGCCGCGCCGATTCTTGTACACCATATTCAAACTACACGCGTCATCGCCTGCGGCGAAACCGGCAAGCATGGAAAGATATCGGCGCGAGCGGACAAGTCTTGAAGTGGATCCGGGAGGGCGTCACGATTCCCTTCCTAAACAATCGACCAACCCCGTTCAACCAAGGCGTCTCCCTCCTAGAAGCTACCTCCGAGCAACTAAACTTCGTAGAGGCCGAACTCGCACGCTTCGTGGAAACGGGAGCAAATGAGCCCACCACCTGCAGCAAATTCGTGTCCATATTATTCTTAGCCGCCAAGCCCGATAAAAATCAATGGATATTTATCGTCGACCTCCGACACATGAACATCTTTTGCGTCATAAAGCGACTACGGATGAAATCACTACTATGCGTTTGACATCTAAAACGGAAAGGCGGCTATATGCTCTCGTTCGACCTGAAAGACGGGTTCCACGCACTGGGAATCGTTATAGAGTAGCGCGACTTCCTATTTGTAAACGTGCGTGGTCAACTTTACCGGCTAGCTGACCTACCGATGGGCTGGTCGCTAAGCCCCAACAACTTTTGCGCGTTTACGAACACATTCGTGCGACACCTCCGCCAACCCGACCCCGGTGGGTTTACGACACACCACGGCATGCCTACACACCCCAACGGCAACAAGCCGATCAAGCGTTACCTCCGGCACACGCGTTGGCGAGGAGCAAAGGTCTTAACTTACGTCGCCGACTTCCTCCTCTTCCAGACCACCCGGGAACTTGCGTTGGCTCTCCGTCAGCGAGTTGACCTCCTCCTTACAAATCTCGGCATGCTCCGCCTCCCCACCAAAGGATTATGGGAATTGATACACTACGGCCACCACCTAGGCATCGACATCGACGCAACGACATTTCCTTATTCTTCGCACCAGCAAAAGAAATTCAGAAGCTCGCCAAGCAAGCCCGGCAACTCCTGCAACGTGAGCAAGCGGATGGCGGATTACTACATGTCAAGGAACTTCAGTCATTCGCGGGTCATGCTCATTTCTTGTTTCTCGCTATCCCGGCTGCCAAAATTCTACCTCTGCGAATTGCATTCCGTACTTGGCGACAAGTGGGGAGGCTGAGTCGGCCTCACCCCTCAGCTCGGTTGCGACCTATAGTGGTGGACACATGTGCCCAACCACGCAAATGGAAAGAATATTCACCGCCCTCACGAGACAGCCTACATACACTGCGACATTTCGGTGTATGGTTGGGGAGCGGTAATAAGCCGCATATTCGAAGCACGCGGCTTATGGGGAACACATGACGAACACTATCACATAACTCAGAAGGAACAGAAAGCCGTCCGTCTGGCCGTCCTCAATTTCTTGCCACATCTCGTTGGCCGCAACATCCTCCTCCACGAAGACAACTAGGCCGTGTGCTACGTCATGGCCGGCTTAACTTCCCGCTCACCGGAAATGTTGGACGAACTACGCCGGCTCTGGTACATGTTGGACAACAACAACAATCATATCATACCTCGGTACATCGCATCCGTGGCGAACATGTGGGAAGACAAGCTCAGCCACCACCTAGACAGTGACGACAGGCAGCTAAACCCCTCGGTGTAGTTTCACATGATGGACACCTAGTTCGGCCCCCACACGCTTAACCGCTTCGCGTCGGCGCTCAACACGCTACTCCCCCGTGACTACGCAAACTAGCTAGACCCGTCGTGCGAGGCGGTGGACTCCCTACACCTCGCCGATACCAAATAGCGAGAGAAAAACAGCTTGTGCAACCCCCCTTGGCCACTACTACCCGACCTCGCCCAAAAGCTACAGCATAGCGGCGCAACAGCCACAGTGGTCGCCCCCCCGTTGGCAAGGCAAAGCGTGTCACCATGCACAAACCGAGTTGGCGTGCCACGAGACGGTCCTGCCGGCCCGCGCTCACTTGTTCCGTCCCGGGAGGCGGCACGGACGCGGTACAATCGGCAAGCCTCATTGCCCCGCCACTGTCGTCCGGATTCCCTTCCGGTTTGGTTTTACCTCCGCCGAGGAGCAATGAGTGCTACCCTGACCATGTTCAACACACGATAGATCATGCCGGCAATCCAAGGCTACCCCGCCCGTGCAACTAAGGTACGACACAAGATCGAGGTGACATGCTGCAACTACCATGGGTCGACTCGATGCGGCCCTACATGCAACGACTAATGGGAACGGACAGCCTTGGAGCAAAAACTCTCGATTTATTGACCGCTGCTTGGGCAAAAAGCACGTCCGACACGTACAACAACGCGATCAAACCATACCTTGAGTTTTGCGAGGAGCAAGGCCTACCCCCGCTAGCCGCGACAGCCGCTACTATAGCCCGCTACATCGCATGGATAAGGGAACGAGGCACCATCAAGGCAACAATTTTGCAACTATACCTCTGAACACTAAATTGGTTCTTCAAAGACCACGGCGCTGAACCAATTGCACAAGGCGACTTAGTAGGAAAAGTCAGGCGGGGTCTCGCAGCGTCCCAATTATCCCTCCACCCAAGTCGCACACGTATGTACCTCCCATCCCGGACTCTAGCCTCATCGCTACGCCTCGCCAAGGATATGCGCACGCAGCTGACGGACACTTAGACACAAGCCCAATCGGAAACCATTCTAATATTTAGTGCGTGTCTTGCTAGTCTGATCTTGTTCACATTTCTTTGTCGCGGGGGGGCAAGAGTTGAGTGTCGGTCTGCTGACATGTTGTGTACACCAACCGCTGGAATCCTCCTCTACCACAGAACGAGATTACGAGAAAGGGACAACGCGGTACTTCCACGGAGCGAAAACTCCCATGAGAAATGCCAGAATCTACTCACCCTCACATAGCGAAACTACTAAGGTACTTCGACGCTGCCCGTACCTAATTCTCCGCCGGGAAGATTCCGGACAAGCGATGGGCCATTAGTATGTACGAACCTACGACAAACTGGATAGCGGACACCCTCACAGCATGGCTACAACGGGTACTTATTCGCGTAATACACGAACAACCTCCGGATGGTTTCGTGTGGACTTCGCACTCCTTACGGAAAGGTGAAGCTAATACCGCGTACAATATCGGTACCCCGATGCAAAATATCAAGTTCTTCTGCGGTTGGGCACGAGAATCGGACATAGTCTTCGACTACATCAACTCAACAATACTTCCGAGCCCGAGAGCTTGGCAACTATTTGGCTGAATGACCCCCGGCGGAGCCCCACCCAACGTCACACGCTAGACGGCGACATATGGCATAAGTGAGCCCCAACACGGCTGAAATGATCATATTAGCAATATAGAGGTTTGAATTACCGAGCTAGAAATACGCAGAAACATGCATTATCTCCGACGGTACATCTCCCCTAACGGCTCATGCGCCCACTTGCGCACGGACCGTAAAATGTCCGCAAACTATATGACGCACAAGCAGTTATTCTGTGTCCACCTTTTGCCTTTTGCGAGAGCTATCGCTCACGCAAGCCCATCTACCCGATTCACTCTCACATTGAGTGTAGGGTGGCCTAAGGGCCACCAATTTCAAATTATGTAAGTGATCCACATCTTTGGCATAAGTAAGCCCCAACACAACTTAAGCAAGGAAAAGCAGCGGAGGCCACCAATGGTTTTCAAATCTAACAGTTTGACAGTACCCGGATACGGGTATTGATCCCATATTTGATCATATTGTCAGATCGATTTGAATGTAGAAGGATTACGTGGCGCATTTCGGTCCCTTTTCATTCTTCCTCGGGGGCGCCTTCGCCGCGTCCCCAAGCCCTGCGTCCTACCCCTTCCTCACTCTTGGTTCGGAGAGGCAAGAGGGTGGCATTGTCCTTTCTCCCGTGTGTGGCGTTGCTCCCCCGCCGGCCCCGTGGTGTTCGGTCAACATGCCGTTGACCGGCCTCCGACTTCTACCCCGGCTCCCTCTTCCCTTACCTATCCGTCCCCCCCCCCCCCCCCCCCCCCTTGCTCTGCCATCGTCCTCTGCCACCTCCGGCTGTGGGTATGTTGCTTGGCGTGCACGCGATGTTGTCCGTGCGTCGACTGCACGACGTCCTTCCCATGTCTCCCATGCCGGCATCCATCCCGCTCGGCGCCCTTCTACTCTTTGCTTGCGCTTTCTTGTTACCCACTCCCACGTTGCGCGGCATGTCTGCCCATCGGCTGCTTCTCCCCCCCCTCCCACTCAAGGGCCATGGGCCTATATTGTCCGCGTTGTGCGTGCGTCCGCCTGTTGTGTTGCCGCTCGACCCCATCTGACATGTCATGGGCCTATATTTCCAGCGATGTTATTCCATCGTATGCCGATGGTGTGCTTGTGCGTGGTGCTAGTGATGGTATCCGTGGTGTGTGTGGAGGTGGTGGTGTGCGTATGGGTGGTGCTAGTGTTGGTGGTGTGCGTGGTGATAGTGACGTACGTCTAACTTGTGCTCGTGATATTAGAGGTGTTGCTGATGTGCGTGGTCACGTGGTGCTTGTAGTGCGGGTACGACTTGGGGTAGAAATGTTGGTTTAAGTTGTGTTGGTCTTAGGGATGCTCGTGTGGTTGTTGATGATGCTCCTCGCGGTGCTTTGCGGTGTACGTCTCGTTGGTTATGTTGTTGTTTGAGGTGCTGGTGGTGTTCGTGGTGTTGGTTGTGCGCGTGCCACTCGTGTGTGATGTTGGTAGTGTGAATGGTGCTTGTGTTGGAGGTGCGATTATGGATGTTGTTGCTGCTCTTAGAGGTAATGGTGGTACACATCTAGCTGGTGTTGTTGCAAATGGATGTGTTAGTGGTGTGCGTGATGCTAGTGGTGCGCATATGAGTAGTACTTGTACTGGGGGGGTACGTGATGATGGTGCTATGGGTGCGCTTAAGGTTATTGTTGCTGCTCTTGGAGGCGTTGGTGGTGTGCGTTGCTTGTTTAATGATGAGAATAACATGATCAAGAAATGAAAATGATTTGCAACATGTACCGCTATCGCGTTGTACGCCTCCCGTCTATGGGTCTTTTTGCATAAACCATGTCGAGAGTAAATAGAATGCAAAATTTACGCCGGTATCCCTAATCCTAGATCTCGCTAGGGACTTAAACACCGTACAGGGAGTGAAAACCGTACATGGATCGAAGCCATACATGGAAACACACAAAAGAACACACAGGAAAACCGTACATGGAGTGAAACTAAATTCCGGCATAACCGGAAGATGAGAAACACTACATGGCATACTACTCAGCGGAAAAGTCCCGTCATGAAATCCTCATATTCCCCCTTCACTGCGGAAAAAGAAGCAACCTACATTTAGTTCTATCGCTAACTCCGATCGCCGTGCTAAGGATTGGCATGCAGGTCCTCTTCCCTAGCCCACTCCAGTCTCTTCCACTTTTCGAGTCGTCCCCCTCTTGAGTGGGCTGGTGCTAGGGGTTGTAATGGTGTGAATCGGCGCGGTATATCGTCCGGAGAAATATCCGCCGCTGCGAGTTCTAAGGGGGGGGGGGGGGGGGGCTAGGGCGCTAGGGCGTGGAGGCAGCTGGGCGGGGAGGGAGAGAGTACATCGAGTCATGATCGGGGCGTTGCATTTTTCCGCCGGGCGAGGGGAGCAAGAGGGGTTCTTTGGCCAAAGTGGTATCATATTTCTCCTCGAGGTCCTAGCGGGAAGTGGGGGAGGCCTATTGGAGCGCGAGTCCGACAGATACCATGCGCTTCTCATAGTCCTCAGTCTCATGTGAGTCTGCCGGGGGTCTTGCGGACAACTCTTGGTAAAGCGAACTTGTTGCTAGTGGGCTTCGTTGGGAGTGTCCGTGGGTAAGGTGTCTTCTTTTATGTAAGTAGGCTAGTCGTCATGTTGTGTGTTTGCCGATAGGTTAGTAGGAGGCTGATCCGCTTTGGCGTCTATTGTATGATGATTAGTAGGCATGGTAGAGTTGTCCAACGGGTTCGCTACCGGGAGGGCACGGGTAGTAGTCTGAAGGCGGAGGAGCTTGTCAATAGCTTGGGCTAGGTAGGACGAGCGGTCAACGGGAGTTGTGAGTTTGGCCGAGCCCCCGATAATGCTTGAGCCGTGACCGAGGCAAAGATAATTTTGTATCTTTCAATAATATGATGGTGGCGGGTAGGTATGTCTTTTTTCTGGGAGGATAGGCCATTGGAGGCCCACGTAGCGTCAACTTCGAGGTAGGTAGCCAGATCGGTGCGGTTAAGGGCGGCATAGGTGTGTGGGACGGACCTGGGGGTGTAAGTTCGCCTTCCTCCAACACTGGTTTGTGGAGGCGGCAAGTACGGAGGAGCCGGGGGTTGATAGGGTCGGTCATAAGGTGCATAGTAGTTCTTTCCTGAGAGTAGTGATATAGAGGAGGGGGAGGTGAGGCCAAAAACCACCTTTCGGGTGTCGGTAAAGGTAGCGTCCATGTTGCATATAGCCATAGCGCAGACTCCGCCCGGTCCGTCGGCGGTGGCGCGGCCTCCGTTTGGAGATTAAGTGCGCCGACTCTTGCCGCGGTGAAGGAGGGGTTTAAGGCGTGGAGGTTGATTCGTCCTCGAGTGGTAGTTGACGGAGTCGGTGACCGCTATGGCCCTTTTGTCGACCGGGGTTAAAATAGAATTTGTAAAGTCGGAGGTTTCCACCATGCGCCAATTGAGGTATAACTGTCGGTTGAAAATAGGAATGTAGTCGGTCTATTTATTGTGGAGGGGGCAAAGCCTCCCAATGTAAAGTGGGTGAACATGTCCCCCGTAGGAAAGGCAAGTAGGCTGTCCTCCATTGCGTCGATCATGCAGTATGCGCATTACGCGGATACTAGCTCAAGGCTGGCCACATGGTTGGGGTGGTGGGGCTTGTAGATGTCGCGCAGTTCGAAAGCTTGCATGGTATGATCAAGACTGTGTTCGTCCCGTCCGGGTGTCGTGTCGCTACGAAGGAGTTGGAGAAAGCATGTGCGCGGGTACAACCAGAAAAGTCCTCGTGTATGGTACCCCATGATATTGTCCCTACCCTCGTTGATAAGACTCGGGAGCTTAACCTCATCGTTACGGGTACTCATACCCGAGGCGCTCCCCTTGCGATGGACTTGTCGATGGACGGCGCCCGCCGGCGGCGTAGCGGCGGCGGCCCCGGAGGGGGGTGCGCTCGCATGCCCGTCGGCACCCCCTCACCTCCACGTGGTGGGCGCTGGAAACCCCGCAGCCGTGCCATGCTTGGCACGGTAGGGGGCTAAGAGGGCCGACAGCGCGATCCGCGGGATCAGCAGCTGTCGGGGAAGCCCTATACATAGGGCTTGTGAAAAATAATTTCTGTGCAATACCGGCGCCATGATCTCCCGCTCGGCCCGTCCGATATGTTTTTTCGCAGCCTCGTACAACAAGATACATTCCTACTTTGAGGAGGTGGGGCTTGTACCTCATAAGCTCGGTGCTAATGCTTGTGGGTGATCAACCAGACAACCACCACACAAACTTCATGTGGGTTCGTTTTGTAAAGTTAACGGACGAAACTTGCTCGAAGCAAGAGACTATTTTGCTGGACGCGCGGAACATTCATGCCCGGTGTCATTCTCGGCTAGGTGCAGTTGCCCCTTTCATCAAATTCGACGTTGACTCTTTTCCGAATCGGCTGAAACACAGCTCATGTGCACTAAACTTGGGTCAAGCACTCAATTATCGGCCCCGTACGCGCATCACATGATGGGGAAGGCTGAGCGATTGTGGCGCACCCTCCGTGACCGTGCATGCTCCATGTTGTACGCTATGTCTGTTTCAAACAACATGTGGTAATGCGCAATCGGCACAATTGTACACATGCGTAATCGCACAGTCAACACAACAGTCGGTCCGTCTAGAGGGGTTCCCTGCACTCTCCTCACGGGTTAAGGTAGCGATGCCTCCACATGCCGTGTGTTCGGCTGTGTGGTTTTGGCAAAAGTGCCAGGCAGCCTCGGCCGTAAACTCGATCTTAAGGCCTTCCGCGGCGTGATGGTGGGTACTCATAGAACCCTCCAATGTATCGTGTTTACAATCCGGCGACCAAGCGGACTATTTCGTTTGTTCACGTCAAGTTTCAAGAGCATGTCCCAGGGTTTGGACACTCACAATTGGTCGACTCGTCCATTGATGTGTTTTTTTACGCGTATGACTACATGCCCATTAGTCCCGCCTCCCTTTACATGACCGGCTAAGGCTGTCGTCATAGACGTGGATACCCCTTTTCATGACATGAACAGACCGTCACACCTATGCAGTCCCCCTGTCCGCCATAGCGACTTCTTTGCTCACGTGTCCACAGCTCCTCGGTTGTGGGTCGCCAACCAGTGCTCACCCGATAGTATGTACGAGGATGCACATGATTTTGCCCCCCTCCCCGACTTCTCCATGATGATCGCTCACCGCCGCCACGACTTCTTTGAGCCCCCGACCGCACCCACCGCTATGGTGTCAGCCAACGCATGGGTTGAGCGTGCGTCATACCGAGACGCTATGGTCAGCCCACAATCCGTGGATTGGCAAATAGCCATAAAAACAAAATTCGACTCCCTCATCAGCAACCAGACATGCGACCTTGTTCCCTAGGCTTCTAGACGCCGACTCGTCAACATTATCTGGGTGTACAAGGAAAAAACCGACACTTCGGGTGCCGTGTCACGGTACAAGGTTCGCTTTGTTGCCGATGGGTGCATGCAATGCGGAGGCATCGACTACACCGAGAAATTTTCGCCGGTAATCCGCCTCGAGAGCCTTCACACTTTCTTTTGCATCGCCGCCGCTCCCGACCTCTAGCTTGGGGGTCTTGACATCAACACCTATTGAAATGCCCAAGCGTTCCTATACGCCCCTATTTAAAGGGAGGTCTACATCAAACAACCTCGAGGGTTCAACGACGGCATGTCGAAAGTTTGCCACTTGCACCATTGCTTGTACGGCCTGAAACAGTTGCCTCGCAAGTTCAACGAGCTCCCGCGCAACTGGCGGGTGGCTCATGGCTGGCGTGTTGTTGACGTGCTCATGTCTAACCCTTGCATCTACAATTTTAAAGCTGACGGAGTCTTATCTATGATCGCACTCTATGTCGATGACATCCACGTGGCGTGCAACAACTCTTCTTGGCGCGTGGCGTTCACGGCTCAGGTCCGATCTCGTTTTGACATCAAGGACCGTGTGGACATATCGGGCATAATTGGCATGCACATCACTCGGGACCGCTCCACACGCACGATCAGCATCGGTCAAGGCAAGTACGTGCGTGAGCTGCTCGACAAGCATGACATGACTGACTGCACGCCGTCATGCTTGCTCATGGAGCAAGGGTTTCTCTCAGCTATTTCAAAATGATCCCCGTGCCTCTCACGGGCAAGGAACTCGTTATCTACCCCAGCTTGCTTGGCATTCTTTTGTATGCAGCTCTTTGCACGCGCCCATACATCTCGACGGGGGTCGGCATCCTCGGCTCGTCCCAAGCCAGCCCCACATCGGCCCACAGGCAAGCCTTGAAGGAGGTGTCGCGCTATCTCAAGGGCACACCCAACACAAGCCTGACGTTGGGGGGGGTGCATACAACTCACTCCAACTTACAAGCTTTCTTGATACTGATGGGGGCAATGACAGCGAGACTCGGCGTTCACGGTCGGGGTTTCTATTTACATTGGGTAGAGGGGCCGTTAGCTAAAAGTTAGGAAAACAGTCACGCGTCGCACAGTCTTCGTGTGAAGCCGAGTACTACTCCGCCGCGGACGCCACCAAAGAGGCGATCCACATTCGCCATATGCTATTAGAGATCTTTAGCAAGCCAGTCAGCGGGACGACATGCATCTTGGAGGACAACCAAAGCTGCATTGCCTACTCGCAAAACGCAATGGTAACCGAGAAGACAAAGCATATTGACATAAAATAACACTTCGTGCAGGGTCGCATGCCACTAGGGACCATCAAACTACGGTACCTACCAACCGGTTACCGCTGACATGATGGCCGACATGCTGACTAAGCTTCTACCCGGGCATGCACTCGTTTAACGCCGGAGCGCCATCTTCGGGACATCCGGACCCATACAACGATACATTCCGTAAGGGGCGAGCAGCCCATTTCAGTCGGAATCAGAAACATCCCTTAGCTATCTTGAGGGGTTGTTGTAAGTAATTACAGAGAGCTTATGTCTGCTCTACTAGAAATCCGTAAGCACATGAAATTATTAAAGTGCCCGAATCACAATAGAGCTAGTGAGTCCTTAGATAACTTACAACTCCAGCGACTCGGTCACTTCCTTCGTCTCGACACCAGCCGTCACCCAAGGTTGGTCGTCAGTATTTGCAACGAACACATCGCAAGTTACATGGTCTTTCTTATCAAAACGTGCATACCACGCTCAAAACGCTTCTAATTTTGAGGAGTCGGTGGTGCGATTTCAGGTTGACATCGTAGGCGGTGTTTGCTTGAGAATTTTTTCCGAATCTTCTTTGTTATAGCTCCGTGGAGGAGGTGCCTGATGCATTCTTAGCATTTGTGCTTGATGAACTCGGGAGACATGTATTCCGATGTGTAGAGGAGGGACTGTGCGAGGGGGGGTCCGTTTTTGTGTTGCAGCGGCGTAGTGCCTTGACTGTGTTGCGTGCTTCTTTCGGGAGCCATGTGAGGTTGGGGTCGGAGTTCGTGGCTTTTGGTTTTTTCGGTGGGAGGAGGGGCCATATATGGTGGCTACGTGGTCCATATGGTTAGACAGCATATCGGTGAGGTCGGAGGCTAGAGAGTCTAGGATCTTGGGGGTGGATGTGTATGTTGTAGTGTTGATAATTGCTGCGTCTAGGCTGGCGGTTTGGTTAATAAGTTCTGGGGTGGTGAATTGGTATGCTTGGATGCGGGCGGAGGAAAGTGGGAGTTTGAAACTGTATTTGGATTGGTGCGAGGATGTGTTGGGAGGGGTATCGGGCGGGTGGGTGATGAGGGAGGATGTGGCTGGGATAACGAAGTGGACGACGGAGTGGTCGGTGTAGTGTGACGCGGTAGGGTATACGGAGGCGGACGATGAGGAGAGGGAAAGAGAGGGGAGTGTTGTATGGAGAGCCAATGGTCTTAGCAACTGCCGCTGCGAGGAACGGTGGGACGAAGGTGGGATGAAGGGGATGATGTGGGTTTGGAGGAGGGAGATAAGGGCGGAGTGTCATGTCCCTTGTTGTGTCGTTGGGTTTGGAAGTCTCCCCCCGTAAAGGACTCGGTGAGGTGGGTATTCGCCCGCAAGTCGGAGTCCCCAAGCGGCAACTTCTGCGTACATGCGGGTTAAGCGTGTGGAATTTAGTTGAAGCATGTAAACCCCGCTGATGTGGCATGGGATACCTGAGTGAAGGATGAGGGACATGCATGCATTGTGGGGAGTGAGGTGGGGTGGAGGAGGCAGGACTGTGGAAGAGTGGAAAGAGGACTTACGGACGGCGAAGAGAATGCCGGCGTGGGGAAAAGGGCGGTGGGGGTTTTTAGGGCGTACGCTTTTGAGGGTGTAGTGTGGGAGGGTAATGCACCAATTGGATTTTGTGAGGAGTGGTTGATTTCAGTGAGGAGGAGAATGCCAAGGTTGTGCGTGCGGGCGAGGTGGTCGACGTCGAGGATAGAGGTGCGGAGGGCGCTGGTGTTGAGGTTGATGAGGTTGCGGTTAAGTGATTGTGGGGTATATCGTGGAGGAGGAGGGGTGGGGGTTTGAAGGGGGAGAGGGACAAGGTTGGGTGTTAGGGAGGGGGAGAGTGTGACGAGTACAGTCCTGCAATAGTACATCGCATGACATTGTACATGTACTCGTTACTAATCTAATTCGTGCTTTTCCATCGGACGGACGTACAAACGTGGGTACGTCGCTACTGCAATATTCATAAGGGTACAGATGCATACTGTACGACCAATACCTCATGGTACTTTGGTACTCGTGCGAGTTTAAACCCCCACCTTCCACATTGGTTTCGGACGGACGTACAAACGTGGGTACGTCGCTACTGCAATATCCATAAGGGCACTTATGCATACTGTACGACCAATACCTCTTGGTACGTACATGTACGCACAATAAATCTAAAAGGCCAGATGACGCGCCTAAGCGAGTTCTCCAATGCAGAACATGCCGCATCGTGATTCTCCATGCTAGACAAGCCGCGTCTTTGGACAGATGGCGACGGTTGGAAAGCCCTAACGCCTGACACGTAAGCGAAGCAAGCAAGCGTAATCTATGTGGGCAGAAAGCTATATAAGCCCAGTGCATTAGAGGGAGGTGACATAACCATTTAGTAATTCCTTTGTTTAGTTACAACAAATACCGCTAAAGTACAAGCAGTGAAACATCCTCTCATCATCTCCCGACTGCATCGACTTTTACATCAAGCAGCAACAGAACCGAACAGATTAGAACTGATTTGTGCTAGCGTTTAGCTTCAGAAGGCTAACCGCCACAAGAGGGACGGGGTTGGGTGGGAGGGACCGAGGGAGGGGTGGGTGGTGTGGGTGGTGTGAGTGGGTGGTGGGTGAGGGTTAGGGGGGGTTGGTGAGAGAGCAGAGAGGAGGTGTTCGCGGCCGATTGGGAGTGAGGTGGAGCGGATGGTGTGGTGCCAAAGGAGGTAGTGGAGGGCGTATACAGTGAGGCGGGGGTCAAGAAAGGGTGGGGAGTAGTGTTGTTGTGGGGGGCTGTGAGGATGAAGTATGCGCGAAGAAGGACGTGGGTCCAAAATGAACACACGAAGCTCGAATCGTTTCGGCGAGGGAAGGTTAGGAGGCGAAGAAGAGGGTTGGGAGAACGAGGGGAGGACTTCCCTGCGGTGAGTAGGGCGGGGCTACGGGCTAGGAGGTCGGGGGGAGGGCTGTGGTGGAGGGAGTCTATCCATGTGTCGGAGTCGCGAGTGAGGTGTAGTAAGCCCAAGTGTGAGTGCTGCCATGTGATGATGAGGAGAGGGTTGTTGTGTGTGCCGGGGTGGTGTGTGTGTGTGTGTCCTCCGTTGGTGTTGTTGAGCCATTGACTAGGGAAGGAGTTTTGGTGATGGAATGTGTCGACTTCAATGTTGGTGATGATAGCAAATATGGATGAATGGGAGGAGTGTAGTTTGGCGATGGAGGTGGCTAGCGAGTATATGTTGGCGAGTTCTTGGTAACGGCCCCACTGGAAGGAGAGGGTGGCGGCAATATCGAGGTGGCCGATGGGGGTGTGGAGGCCGTGCGCGAGATTTTAGTCGAATAGATAGTTATGCAGTATTGCCGTGCATGTGTATGCGGCTTAACGTGGGCCGAAAGGGAGGCAAGTACGTTAATGGTTGCAATGTGTTGTCTAATGGTCAGCACGGTGGGGGTGGGGTAGGATTGAGGTCGAGCCTCCGGGCTGGTGGGTCCGTTGTTTTTGCGGGGTTAAGGAGGAGGGGCGGCCTTGCCGGCCGAGGTAGTCTTGGAGGGGGGTTTGGAGGCTCCGAAGGATAAAGCGGGGCGTTGTGGTGAGGGAGTGGGCGAAGGGGCGCTGTCGAGTTCCCGAATAAATTCTTCCATTTCAGCGTCTTCGGGCGGGGGGGCTGGGAGCCCGGGTCTTGGGAGACGGTATGGGCGTAGGAAGGTGTCACAGTTGGGAGTTGGAGGGGGACGGGTGCAGGGGTGGGACCGGGGGGTTTTGAGGTGTTGGGAGACTGACGGGCGGTGTGGGGTTGGCCGTTTTTTTTGTGGAAGGGCGTGAGGGTTTGTTTACCCCTAATGGAGGCGCGACCTTGAGGGCGGGGTCGGTAGGGGTGCGCGTGGGTTTGTTGGTGGAGGTGTCCATGGGGTCGTGTGTGGGTGTGTTGGGGAGGGGAGGAGGAGAGGGCGGGCTATCATGTGGGGGTTTTGTTGGGAGATGGGCTGGATGGGGTGGGCGAGTCGGTGGAAAGGGGGAGTTTTGTGAGTGGTTGGGAGCTGGAGGGGGTGAGGGAGGGCTGGGCGGTGGAGAAGTCCATGTGGTCGGGGATGTGTTCGTTGATGGTGGAGAGGGGGGTCCCGGAGGTGGGGTAGGGTACGGTGGTGGATTGGTGGGGTTGAGAAGAGTGAAGCCGCTGGAGTGTGTGGTAATAGTTTATGGTTCCCGGGAGGTGGAGCGGCGCTTGGGGAGGGCAGGGAGGGAGAGTACGGTGTGGATATGGGTAGGGAAGAGGTGGAGAGTCGGATGTTAGGGAGGCTGCCGAAGTCGAATGGGGTGTTGTCGTCGGCGTCCAACATGTTACTGTCTGAGGCCTGAAGGCGCCATTTTAGAAAAATGCATGTGGTCTCAAGGTGGTGGGGCCGTTGGAAGAGGAAGGAGGGTGGGTTGCGGTATTCAAATTAAAATTAAACTTGTTATTTACAACATGTACCGTATGCGCCGGTTTACAACTTGTACCGTATGCGTCGGTTGCTGTCTCTGGGTTGCGGTAGAGGGTTTTGTGTTTGGTGATGAGGAGTGGTTGGGGGGAGGGTGAGGTGGTGAAGACCGGGTCGGAGAGACGGCTTCGGCCGAAGGCGGAGTAGTTGTTGGGGGTGATGATGAAAGTGATGGTGGTGTGGGTATGTGTGACGCGATGGAGGAAGGTGTGTTTGAAGGGTATGGTTGCGGTACCGTTGGAGGAGGTGAGAATATAATACATTTCGGTGGTGAGGGCGATTTGGAAATCGGTTTTGATTTTACGAAATGGGGAGGGGTGGGAGCGGAGGCAGCAGGCGCTAGGGAATTTTAGTGGGTATGATGAGGTGTAGGGAAGGGATGGGTTGTATGTGTGTGGGTTGGATGAGATGTATTCACGTGTAGTTTGAGTGAGGAGTGTGTGGAGCCATTGTGAGTGAGGGATGGCAGCGTTGGCGTCGACTGTGGGGATATGAGAGGGAGTCCTATGACTAGATGAGGGTGGTGAGGCAAGTGGCGGCCCAAGATGTGCTAGGGACGTGTCTAAAGATATGGGGAGGGTGGAGGGTTGTTGAACCGTGCAAACACGATCGGTATGGAAGGTAACTAACGCAAACGTAGTTACACTCACAATCACGCAAATAGGACAGTCACATAGACAACCAACCCGAGGCGTGGTTGTTAGCACTAGCATCCCGTTGCATAGTACTTATGTACAAGGTAGCTATTTGTCATTCTAGTACTTAGTGTTATGCTATTAGCGGTACTCTATTCCCTATGAGTGGCGGTCGGCCGGCCTTGCCGGTGCCTTCGCCGGCCGCCATCTCTCTCCACACACTTCTCTAGTCACCACAGCCGGCCCCCCTTGTGGGGCCGGCACGACCTCCGTGTAACTATCCGTTCCCAACTCTAACAGTTTATGGGCCCTCCACCAAGTTACACTAGAGAAGAGCGTGTGTAAAGCGCTCGGCGCCACGCTAGTCCTATCTACTCCCACGAAAAAAAGAGTAGAGCGTGTGTTAAGCGCTCGGCGCCACGCTAGTAATTCATCGTCCCACCGACCCCACGCTTCGCCTTCGAGCTGGTTGTCCGCGACTGTCCTACCATCTCCCACGTAAAAAGGAGAAGAGCGTGTGTAAAGCGCCCGGCGCCACGTTCGCCCCACCCAACTTTCAGTCTCACCTAGCCTTTCAGTACTTTAATTAGTACTGTTATTGTTTTTTCCCGAGGCAATGCCGCAACGCTCACCTTACTTAGCGAGGAGCTTAACTTTCCCACGGCGAGAAAGGGGGAGTCAACACGAGCGCCCGTCTATGTTTTTTGCGTGCCTACACGCTCCTAACGGCCTTGTTGGCTGTGCTTCTTCCTCGCCGGTCGCTCTCATGCGTCGGCTAATTCTCCCGTGGACAGTTTTTCCCGCTACATGTCAGAATAGTACATTACACAGTACATTCGGAACTGCTTCATATCGGCAACTCGCCGGTAGCGGCACGTTCTTGTGAGCGCATGTCGCTACACCTACCCGGCTTGAGGCACACGCTACAAGCACTACACCTTCTACCAAGATGACACCTTCCTCAACGCAAGCTAGGACGACGTCAAGACCTCGGCTACCTTGAGGGGGGGTGTTAGCACTAGCATCCCGTTGCATAGTACTTATGTACAAGGTAGCTATTTGTCATTCTAGTACTTAGTGTTATGCTATTAGCGGTACTCCATTCCCTATGAGTGGCGGTCGGCCGGCCTTGCCGGTGCCTTCGCCGGCCGCCATCTCTCTCCACACACTTCTCTAGTCACCACAGCCGGCCCCCCTTGTGGGGCCGGCACGACCTCCGTGTAACTATCCGTTCCCAACTCTAACAGTGGTGTCGGGACAAAAGAAGTGAGAGAGCTGTAGCCTAGCGACAACTATGTACCGAATCAAACATGTTATTGGTATGTCCGATCTAGGCATGTACTAATCACATATAGAATAGCTTACAGTAGCTATCTGCAACTAATAACTAGAAGGTATTACTTACAACACTTCCCCTGAAGGTAGCTACGGGATGAAGCGTTGAATTGGGTGTGCTCCTCCCAGGATTGCACTTCGATGTCTTGTCATTGCAAGTCTTGGTAGGGGTTTGGTGAACATATCAACCACCATTTGGTCACTGGGGAGGTACCTCATCTTCATGGTTCCCTGCTCCACGTGGTCCTTGAGGAAGTGCCATTTGAGACCGATGTGCTTAGTCTTCTCGCTGACCAAGGCATTTTGGGAGTACGCGATGGCGCTTTGGTTGTCCTCCCAGATGGTGTTGGTTTCGGTGATGGGGGCGTTGAAGATCTACCCCATAAATTGGCGGAGGTGGAGTCCCTCCTTGATGGCGTCAGCCGCAAAGTAATACTCGGCTTCACAAGTGGATTGGGGCACACAAGTATGTTGCTTGGACTTGTAGCTGATGGGCTCGCGTCCGAGGGTGAAGAGATAGCCCGAACGCGACTTGCGGGTGTCGCTGTCGTTTGCCTAGTCAGCGTCGACAAACCCTAGAAGTTGGAGACTGTGGTCCGTGGACCCCCCGAACGTCATACGCATATCGATGGTGCCATGTAGGTATCGGAGTACCTTCTTCAGGGCATGCAAGTGAGCGTCCGTGGGGGATACTTGGGCGGAGCCAAGGATGCTCAACGCCGTGGAAACATACGGGCGCGTGCAAAATGCCGCGTAATGGAGACTGCCCATGAGGTTGGGGTAGACGTCCTTTGCCACCCCGAATGCGGGAGGGGAGAGGTCATATGCGCGAGGCCGGCGAGGAAGCCGGGGTCCATAGGGAGGAATGATGATTTAGAGTCGGCCATGCCGTACTTGGCGAGGATGTCACGCAGGTATTTGGACTAATCCAGCGAGGTGGTGCGTGCCGAGCGGTCGCGGGTGATGCGCATGCCAAGTAGTTGAGAGAGGTCACCCATGTCCTTGATATTGAAACGTGCGCGCCAAGCTGAGCCTTGAATGATGTAAGCCAAGAGGCATCATTGTATGTGGCGCGCATGTCGTCCACGTAAAGTGCGATCATGGCGAAGACGTGACCGGCGCGGAAGATGTACATGCACGGATCCGAGACGCACTTTTGCCACCCGTGGTCGACCAGCCATGCGCGAAGGAGCATGTAGAATTACCGAGGGG
Source organism: Tetraselmis chui (assembly GCA_026401115.1). Taxonomy (NCBI): domain Eukaryota; kingdom Viridiplantae; phylum Chlorophyta; class Chlorodendrophyceae; order Chlorodendrales; family Chlorodendraceae; genus Tetraselmis; species Tetraselmis chui. Next base: position 236,916 of record JAPMLY010000014.1, read on the forward strand.
ACGGTTTTAGTCCGTAGAGGCAGCGTTTGAGGTGACACACTTTGGACGTGTCATCAAAGAAGCCGAGGGGCTAGCGGATATACACGTCCTTCTTAATGGGGGCGTAGAGGAACGTAGTGTCGATGTCGAGTTGACATAGTTCAAGGTCGCGGGCGGCCGCGATGGCGAGGAAGAGGCAAAAGATGGCCATGCGGATGACAGGGGAGATTGGGAGAACGTTTCCGTATAGTTGAGGCCAGCACGTTGCTTGCAGCCTTTGGCGACGAACCGTGCGGGAGACATGGCCCCGGGTGTCGGACTTGACCTTATAGATCCACATGGTGTTGACGAACACTCGGGTGGGGGGAAGGTCGACGAGTTCCCAAGTGCCGTTGTCCATGAGAGAGGAGTAATTTTGCTGCAAAGCGGCTTGCCAATCTAGAGCATGGGTGATGGAGAGAGCAGCGCGGTAGGTTTTCGGTTCCACGCAGTCGCGGGCGGAAAGGAGAGCGACGGCGGCATGCGACGCGCCGGCCGGGATGTGAATTGGGCCTGTAATTAGATTGGGCACGAAGGGTAGTTCGAAGATGTCCTCTTTGGCCTTGCCTTGATCATGGTCAAGCACGCCGTGAGAAGTACCGGCGGGTGTTCGGCAATGTGAGCTACGATGTCGCCGTAACGGAGGGGGTGAGACCGGAAGCGGGATGGACGGTCGGCCGCAGGGGTTGTGTGAGGGTTGGGGAACGGGGTTGAGGTTGGGGGGAGGTGTTAATCCATGTACACACGGAATGGCATGAAGGGGGTTAGAACCGCCGCTTCCCGGAACGAAGTTGTACGCCTTATCCAAGTACCGCCAAAAGTCGGTACCCGATTGGAACATATTGTGTTTATGAATTCCTCGCATCGTGCATACACTGCGACCACCTATGTGTGGAGGGCCAAGACTCCCCCGGAGTCCAGCGCACAGATGTGTCCATTAGCAGCCCTACGGAGGGATATTAACACTCCCCCTTAATGGACATCATCCCATGAACTCCGGCCGGTAACCTCGCAGTAAACGCGGAGGGCCCATAACCTATTAGAAATGCCATGATGGGGGTTAGAACCCACGCCTCCCGGAACGGAGTTGTACGCCTTATCCAAGTACCGCCCCAAAAGTTATGGGCCCTCCACGTATACTGCGGGGTTTACTAGGGCACCGGCCGGAGTTCATGGGATGATGTCCATTAAGGGGGAGTGTTTACATATCCATCCGTAGGACTACTAATGGACACATTTGTACGCTAAACTCCGGGGGAGTCCTGGCCCTCCACCTATAGGTGTTCGCTATAGGTGTTCGCAGCTCATTCGCGATGCGATGCGATGGGTTCGTATGCACAATATGTTCCTGTCGGGTACCGACTTTTGGGGCGGTACTTGGATAAGGCGTACAAGTCCGTTCCGGGAGGCGTGGGTTCTGACCCCCCTCATGACATTTCTAATAGGAGTGGATCGATGGGGTGGGAGGTAAGTGGTGTGTCCGGCGGGTTGTCGGCATCAGAGGCATACGCGATGACCGATTCAACTTAGAGGCGCGCGCCGAAGCTGAAGCAAGGGGCGTTCTCCTGGAAAACAACATGGACTGAGGTTGTGATGCGGCGGGTCTCCGGATTGTAAATACGGTAGCCAAGGGGCGTTAGGTGGGTAGCGAACCATGACGCCCCGGCACGTTCTTTGCTGAGTTTACGGAGCAGCTTGTCGGGCAACTTGGCGAAGACGGTGCATCCGAAGACGCGAAATTTGGAGGCGTCGGGCGCTCACGACGTAAGGACAGTGAGCGGAACGCCACCGGTATAAGGCCTACCGAGCGATTTTAGGTATTGTTGCGCAGGTACACGACCGTGTTGACATCGCATGACCACATGAAGTTTGGGACGGCCATTATGTGGAGCATCGCAGATGCATTGTCCAGGAATGTGCGCCATGATCGTTCGGCCTTGCCGAGCATGTGGTGGGCATAGGGAGCCGAGAATTGTACACCGACACCCATGCGAGCGCACATCTGCCGGGTCGGGGCAGCCTTTAAAACCGTGTCCGAGTCAAAATTTACGACGGGGGCAAATGCGCCGGACTCAGAATGATGGCGTGCGAGTAAGTGACGCAGTTCTTGCATGATGTTTTCCAGCTATGTGCACGTGTCCTCTTTGGACTTCGAGAGTCGCACCCACATTTAGAGTGTATGGTGATCGATCACGAGCATGCAATAGCGGAGGCCGTGGGGGGATGGGACATTCACAAGGCCCCATATGTCAGAGGAAAAGTTCAACATGGGGCGGGGTGTTTTCGTTCAAGGAGTGGTTTTGCGGGGTGCAACAATGACCTTGTGGAACAAACATGAATCGCAAGAGACATTGGCTACATAGTTGGCTAACGTTGGGCTAGTTGGGACACCGTGGGTGTGATAGGCCTGCATGCTATGTATATTAAGGTGGCCAAACCGGCGATGCCACACTATTGGGTCGCAATGGGCAGTGAGGGCAACAATGTCGCCGGCACAAGGCGGTGAATCCGGTGGGGGTGGTGGGGGCAGCTCGGGTTCGTGGGACAAGAGTTAGAGGCCGTTGCCGGATGGCTTCAACACACCCATTCTTGTGGGCACCATGATCAGTATAGTGGCAGAGTTAGTGGGAAGAATGAATGCACAACCGCTATGCGATTGCATCCAGTTGGCACTAAGGAGGGGACCAATACGCTGGGCAGAGCGATAGGATATGTCAAGGGTGTACAACGCTGTTGAACGTGGTATGCACGGTTCGATAAGGAAGATACTGTAACGTGATGGTTACAGGTACGCTACACGACCAGCCTTGGGTGGCGGCTGGTGTCGAGACAAGAGAGTGTGTCAGCTGTCGCTGTCAGCTGTCTGTACGCTAGTTTGTGATATCGCGCTCAGACACTCTAGGTGATGTCCTGTACATAAGGACTTCTATCAGAGCATACATTAGCTCTCTGTAACTAATCTGCATTAGGAATTACTTACAACACTCCCCCTCAAGATAGCTAAGGTGTGTCTTGTGACCAGATGGAAGTGATTACAGAATTCCTTCTACAAAGTGTGTCGCTGCATGGGTCCAGATGTCCCCAGAATGGCGCTCCTGTGTTTCACGAGTGCAGGTCCAGGTAGTGGCTTGGTCAGCATGTCAGCGACCATGTCACCGGTGGGTAGGTACCGTAGTTTGACGGTCCCCAGCTGTACGTGGTCCTTCACGAAATGATACTTCAGGTCGATGTGCTTGGTCTTCTCGCTCACCAGTGCATTCTGCGAATAGGCGATGCAGCTCTGGTTGTCTTCCCAGATTGTGGTCGTCCCGCTGACAGGTCGACTGAAGATCTCCGACAACATCTGTCGAATATGGATGGCCTCCTTAGTCGCGTCTGCTGCTGAGTAGTACTCAGCCTCGCATGTTGACTGTGCGACGCAGGACTGCTTTCTAGACTTGTAGCTGACTGCACCTCTGCCCAGTGTAAAAACAAATCCCGATCGTGACCGGCGTGTCACACTGTCATTGCCCCAGTCTGCATCAGCGAAGCCTGTAAGTTGGAGAGTGTTGTCCTCACCCCCCCCCAACGTCAGGCTCATGGCTAGAGACCCTTTAAGATAGCGCAACACTTTCTTAAGGGCCTGCATGTGGGCCACTGTAGGGTTCGCTTGCGCAGAGCCCAGAATGCTGAGCGCGGTCGAAATGTCCGGGCGAGTGCATACAGCGGCATATTGCAAACTCCCGAGCAGACTCGGGTAAACGTCCCGGTCCGCGCCTGTGAGGGGTACAGCCGTCTGCTTGGAGAGCGCAGCCAAAAAACCGGGATCCATCGGGAGACACGAGGGTTTGCAGTCCACCATGTCATGTTTTTCAAGCAGCTCGCGCACGTATTTGCCTTGATCGAGGCTGATGGTGCGCGCCGCTCTGTCCCTGGTGATGTGCATGCCGATGATGTCGGACAGGTCACCCTGATCCTTGATGTCAAATCGGGATCGCACCAGCGCGGTGAAGGCCACCCGCCAGGCGGTGTTGTTGCACGCCACAGGAATGTCATCCACGTAGAGGGCAATCATGGCGAAGACGCCGTCGGCCTCAAAGATGTAGATGCATGGGTCAGAGATCAGCTGGCGCCAGCCTTGGGAGGCTAGCCAGTCGCGAAGCAGCTCGTTAAACTCCCTGGGGGACTGCTTCAAGCCGTATAGGCACCGGCGGAGGTGACAGACATTGGTGGTACAGTCATCGAACCCTAGGGGCTGTTTGATGTAGACATCCTCCTTGATGGGTGCGTACAGAAACGCCGTGTCGATGTCGAGACCGCCCAGGTCAAGGTCACGAGCAGCGGCAATACTGAAGAAGACGCGGAGGCTAGCTAGTCGGATGACGGGTGAGAACGTCTCCGTGTAGTCAATCCCCTCGCGCTGGCTGCAGCCTTTTGCGACAAATCGTGCCTTGTATCGAGAAACAGCACCAGATGCGTCTGTTTTAGCCTTGTAGACCCACATGCTGTTGACCACGCGGCGTCCAGCGGGCAGGGGGACGAGATCCCATGTCTGGTTGGACGTCAGAGAGTTGAATTCCACCTGCATGGCTGTCTGCCATTCCGCGGACTGTGGACTAACCAAGGCATCCTTGTAGGATGTGGGTTCAACACATACGCTTGCGGACACCATAGCGACATCACTCACAGGTCCTTCAGAGTACCTGTGACGTGGCCGAGCTGTCATCATGGAGAAGTCAGGGAGTGGGAAAATGTCGTCCATGTGGTCGGACAGGTCGTGCTCACACGAGTCAGTGACACACACGCGCGGCACAGCAGAGACATGGGGAACATACTCCCCATAGCGAGTAGGCGGTCCGCGAGGGCGAGCAGGTCTGTCGACCTCCTCAACACACCCTGTGTCATCTGTGTCCAGGGTCAGATCTGGGAGTGGGTGACTTTCAGGGGAAATGGGGAGAGCCTCTGTGTCTGCACACACATCAATCGACGAGGCGACAGGGTGGGATGTCCCAAACCCGGGCACAATCTCTTCAAACTTGACGTGAACAGACGTGGTGATGCGCCTGGTCGCGGGGTTGTAGATACGATACCCTGGGGAGTTATGAGAGTACCCCACCAGCACACCTCGGAACGCTTTCAAGCCAAGTTTCCGTCTGAGGTTATCAGATACCTTGACAAATGCTGCACATCCGAACACGCGAAATACTGACGCGTCAGGGATTGCGCCTGTGAGAAGGGTGACAGGGACCCCCCCAGACGGGCCAACAGCCCGACTGTAAGTACGGTTACGGAGGTGGACCACAGTGCTGATCGCGCATGACCACATGATGTTAGGCACAGACATGGCGTGAAGCATTGAGGACGCGCAGTCACGCAGTGTGCGCCACGGGCGTTCTGCTTTCCCAAGCATGTGATGTGCATAGGGCGCCGAGAATTGAGTGCTGAAACCCAATCTCGCGCACATGAGCTGCGTGTTCGCGGCCTCGAAAACCGAGTCTGAGTCGAATTTCAGAAACGGTGCAAATGCATGGAGGTGTGAGTGATAACGGGCATGAGTATGCCGCGCGTCCAGGAGGACGGTCTCCAGTTTTGCGCACGTCTCATCCTTAGACTTCAGAAACCGCACCCACATGAAGTTAGTGTGGTGGTCGATGACCAGCAGGCAATACCGCAGGCCGTAGGGGGAGGGTACACTGACAGGACCCCACAGATCACACGACATGTGTTGAAGCGGGGCGGCTGGCTTCGGAGATGCTGTGCGATTTTTTGGCGCAGACGTGGCTTTGTTCAGATTGCAAGACTCACAGGCGAGATCTTTTACAGAACTAGGCATAACCGGTACAGACACCGTGTTATGAGAATGCTGAGCCTGCAGGCTCTGCATGTTCAGGTGCCCCATTCTACTGTGCCACAAAGCAGCGTCGCACTCAGCAGCAAGTGCGACAGAGTTCTGGCTACGACTGTCGACGGTGGGCGAGGACATCCCCGCACAGGCATGCGACCGCGGGAGGAGGTACAGTCCGTTCCCCGACGGGATTAGCATCCCCATTCCTGTGGTCACACGCACAGTGCCAGAGTCAGTGGCTGTAGGGAAAGAAAACGCACACCCTGAGTGTTGCTGCATCCAGCTGACACTCAGGAGACGACTGATACGTTGCGCTGATCGAGAGGACAAGTCAGGGGTGTACAGGGCATGAGCGAGCCGAAAGACTGTTCGACCGGAGGTCATGCAAATGGGGATGCGGACTTTTCCACTGCCCTGGACCGTGACACCGACACCACCAACTGTGCTGCGGCGGGAGGATGGATGAAATTCCGAAAAATCCCACCAAAATGACGTCAAGTTAACGGAGCAGGCAGAGTCAACTACCCAGTACTCAGACAGGTCGGCAACACGAGATGCAGCAGACGTGAATGCAACTGAGGCAAAGGACGTACTGACCTCAGTGTCGTCATACTCGTCTTGCATGTCGTATTCCAGTGCGTCCTCAGCGGGAGCATGTCCCTCAGATGCTTCAGCATCAGAAAGGTGGCTGAGGTGTGCAGTGGGGGGAGGCTGGTCCGCGTATCTCTCGGCAATCTGTTTGCGCTTGGCCAGTGTCCAGCGGAGGACATCAGCATCCGGCGCTTTGCAGGTCGACCAGACATGGTTTGGGTCTCCGCAGGCCCCGCACTTCATTGCGAACTTGGACTTCTTTTTGTCCGCGGTCCATCCCCCACCGCCACGGCCACCCTGCCGTTTGCGATCCGCAAGGAAGGCATTGACCGCAGGCCCGGAATCAGAAGTGCCCCCCTTGTTGGAGACATCTGCATCAAGATTTTGAGCCTGGTGGATAATGCTCCCCATCACTTTGTCGGCTGACAGGATGAAGTCGGTGTCAAAGGCATTAATCACACACTGTTTGGCTTGGCCATACTGCCCAACGTTCGACAGACCGCGAATCATGACCAGAGCGAGGACGTGGGGGTGAATGGCTGCAGAGCCATCTTTCAGCTGCAGGCACTCGTTCAGCTCATCGAAGCACTGCTTCACAGCGTGGACGTATGCCGAGACTGATTGACCAGAGGCCTGACGAACCATCATGCGGTCCAGGAGCGACAGCGTGCGTGAAATGGACTGCGCGTCCAGTCTCTCGCACAACACTTCCCATGCGGCTGTCCCGCAGTCGAGTCGTCCAGCGGGGACCCCCGCGATGGCCTGTGCAGCTGGCTTGTTCTGGCGGCAGCACTGAACGAGCATCGCGTGCGCGAACCGCTGAGCGACTGGATTCAGAGGCACGCCAGAGGAGGAAAGAGCAAGTTGAGGGATCAGTGCAGCCCCCTTAATCGAAAGGAACGACAGGAAGTCGCGCTTCCATGTCTTGAATTCACCCGTCCTCGGCATAAGCGGAGCGTCCATGCGAAAAGACCGGGAAAAAGAGTCACCGTCGAAGTTGGTGGCCCAGTCTGCTGTCATCGCAACGAACTCCGGGTCGATCGTGGGCCTGCGGCTGGCGCTGCTGTGGAGTGGGTACTCGTGTACCGGAGTAGGCACGGAGTCGCTAGCAGGCCGGTACTGGTTGGGCACAGGTTGGAACGGCGCCGTGTCGATAGGCACCGGGTGATCGCGCAGTGCGTCCCGACGGAGAAGCTCCGACTGCGTCCGGTCCTGGTCGTCCATTCTGGCGTGGAGCAGCTGTAGCTGTTCCATCACCAGTCGAATGCTGTCGCCGGCTGAGTCGGGCAACGGAGTGTCGCACGTGCCGGGGTCGACACCCGAGTCGGCGGCCGATGCGGTAGGTGCCGGCTTTGATTTTGGCGCCATCGTAAAAGGGTCGAGTACCCAACCGGACAGTGGAAAAAATCCACTAGCGGTAACTGTGCCTAACGACGGTATACAAAGAGACGGCATGATGCCCGCCGACCCGTCGGCCTGTTGCCCCGGGGTGTCTCAATGCACCTTTTTCGTATCCTCCACCCAGTGTGGGGCACAGCGACAGCCGAGGCAAGAACAGGCAGGTGTATATGTCCGCTGCTCTACGTTACGGCCGAAGCTGTCGTGCACCCTGTGTATGAGTATTCACCCTCACGATGCTCCCCCCTTCCCCACTCCAGCTTGGACCTGTATGCACCCTGTCCACACAAGCGAGTGCGCTTGTGTGGTTGGCTAGGTCGTCGTGGCGTAGAGTAGAGTAGGTGGTAGCGGGGCTGTTCCGTAGAGTAGTGTTTGAGAAAGTGGAAATAAATATACAGAGTAAAGTATGATTATTCAAAAAAAAAAAATGGCTTTGCCTTCGGGCGAGTGTCCAAGTTGCACGCCGAAAGGCACTGTCGTCTCGCGTAACCTTCAGGTGGAGGGCTCCATAACCTGTTGAACGTGGTATGCACGGTTCGATAAGGAAGATACTGTAACGTGATGGTTACAGGTACGCTACACGACCAGCCTTGGGTGGCGGCTGGTGTCGAGACAAGAGAGTGTGTCAGCTGTCGCTGTCAGCTGTCTGTACGCTAGTTTGTGATATCGCGCTCAGACACTCTAGGTGATGTCCTGTACATAAGGACTTCTATCAGAGCATACATTAGCTCTCTGTAACTAATCTGCATTAGGAATTACTTACAACAAACGCATGAACTATGCGGTGGATGATCTGGCCTAACCCCAGCAAAATGGAAAGTCGTACTGTGCCATTACCCTTAACGTCAACACCGATTCCGCCAACGCGATAGGGGGTGGCGGGCGGATCGAACGTAACGAAATCATGTCGAAACGCGGTAAAGTTGATCGAGCATGCGGATCAACCATCCAAAACTAATAGAAGTCACGACCGGGAGCGATGGAGGATGAGAACGCGATAGAGGTGAAGGGGACACTCACCTCATTGTCATCAAATTCGTCCGTGCATTCCTCGAGGGTGGGCATAGTGTCATGGTCGTCAGTGGGGACGTCGTCGAGCAGCGACTTCTTCGTCCATGTTGTGTGCCATGTGGAGGATGTTGGCCATCACCTCGTCGGCGGATATGAGGTGGTTTGTGTCGAAGGCGTTGATGACGCACCCCTCGGCATGTCCGAAAAGTCCGTTGCTAAATATGCCACGCAGCATGAGCATGCCCAAATTGTGGGGGTGGATAGCTGCATACCCATCAACTAGCTCACAGATTTCGTTGTAGACGTCGAACGTCTGCCTCATGAAGTGAACGTAGTCGGTGATGGACTGACTAGGGCGTTGCCTAAGCATGAGGATGTCCAACATAGAGAGGGAGCGGGCGAAGGATATGTAATCTAGCGTGTCACACAAAATGTCCCATCTGGCGCTGTCAGTTGAAACGCTCTTCATTGCTTGATCAACGCGCTTGTTGTCGCTGACTGCATGTAGCAAGAGTGTGTAGGAGTAGTGATGGGCATGCTCATCCAACCATGCGCCAGACTCGCGGATGGCTAGCTAGGGAATGAGGTACTATGCTTTGAGGGAGAGGAAGTTGCGGAAGTTCCTCTTCCACCGTTTGAAGTCCAAGTTTGTCCCCATGGTGGGGATTGACATTTTCATGGACCGCTTGAGGGCGTCATTGTCGAAACCGGTTGCTTCATGGGCAGCGCGGCCGACGACCACCGGGCCAATGGTGGGGTAGCGGGCCCCACGTCCGCTGTGTGCTCCACGATGGGCATGGGAGGAATGCTACCCGGCATAGGGAGTAGGCGGGTCACCACGGAACGGAGGGCGGCCTTGCACTGCATGGGGCATGCCGTATGGGTGCGGCTGGCCACAAGGAGAGGGGACGTGGTGCGGGCGGTCCGTCGGGAAGAGGGGTCCGTCGGTGGCATGGGGGTGGCCGACAAGAGGGTGTGGTGGAGGTGGTGGTAGTGGGGGTCGTCGCGCGGTGCGTCGCGCGGTGCGTCGTACTGCGCATCACGGCGGTGCAAAGCAGCAAGAGTGTCGGGAGCATGAGAAGCAGCACCAACAACATCATCGTCGGCTGTCTGCGCGTCCAAACGGGCGTTGATGAGCGCCATTTGCTCGAGGACAAGCGCGAGGGTATCAGGAGGTGGGGCGAGAGAGCTTTGCTGAGAGATGGGGTCAAGAGAATCAGCATGCGCGAGGGGCGGAGAGTCGGCGGAACGAGTTTTGGTGTCATAGCGGCAGGGGAAGGAAAAAACGGAACGATATGCAGTGGTAAGAACCCCTAGCCGGACTTGTGCCTAACATTGCTTTCAGAGAGACGGCGTGATGCCCGCCGACCCCTCGGCCTATAGCCCCGGGGTTCTCAAAGTACCTCTTATGTATCGTCTAGCCAATGTGGGACACAAGTCGAGGCCACGGCCAAGTCAGGTGGAGCGATGCGCTAGCGGCTGAGTCGCTAAATTTATATACATATACTAGTTAAGCTAGGGTTATCGTGCACCATGCGTATGCGTATTCACCCAATATTGCGCCCCCCCCCTTCTCCAATTGTGCACGATGTCCACAGTCCACACACGACGAGTGCGTCGGTGTGGGTGGCTATCTTGTGTCCTCGGGCAGTTGACTTAGGTCTGTTAATCCATGTACACATGGAATGGCAATAAGGGGGTTAGAACCGCCGCTTCCCGGAACGGACTTGTACGCCTTATCCAAGTACCGCCAAAAATCGGTACCCGATAGGAACATATTGTGCACATGAACCCATCGCATCGCATCGCGAATGAGTTGCGAGCATCTATAGCGAACACCTATAGGTGGAGGGCCATGACTCCCCCGGAGTCTAGCGTACAAATGTGTCCATTAGTAGCCCTACGGAGGGATATGTAAACACTCCCCCTTAATGGACAAACTCCGGGCGGTGCCCTAGTAAATCCCGCATAGTAAACGCGGAGGGCCCATACCCTGTTAATCCATGTACACACGGAATGGCATGAAGGGGGTTAGAACCGCCGCTTCCCGGAACGGACTTGTACGCCTTATCCAAGTACCGCCAAAAGTCGGTACCCGATAGGAACATATTGTGCATATGAACCCATCGCATCGCATCGCGAATGAGCTGCGAACACCTATAGCGAACACCTATAGGTGGAGGGCCATGACTCCCCCGGAGTCTAGCGTACAAGTGTGTCCATTAGTAGCCCTACGGAGGGATATGTAAACAAGGTAGGGTTGTGTGGTGGGGTTTAAAGCGCAGTTTATACTGGCGATACCGCCGACTACAAGGTGAAAGTACGAAGTTTCTATGTGAACTTGCCTTCCGCGGGTGAGGTGGCGATCACTGCTCGCTGAACCATGTTGTCGCGCGTTAGTGACGTGAGGCGGGGGCCCATAACCTGTTGAACCGTGCACACACGATCACGATGGAAGGTAACTAACGCAAACGTTGTTACACTCACAATCACGCAAATATGACAGTCACACAGACAACCAACCCGAGGCGTGGTGTCGGGACAAGAGAAATGAGAGATTTGTAGCCTAGCGACAACTCTGTACCGAATCAAACAGATAATCGATATGTCCGATCTAGACATGTACTAATCATATTTAGAAAAGCTTACAATAGCTACTTGCAACTAATAACTAGAAGGTATTATTTACAACAAGGGTATTTAGAAAAGCTTACAATAGCTACTTGCAACTAATAACTAGAAGGTATTATTTACAACAAGGGTACATGTGTGAATTTACGAGGGGGGTATTGATGAGTTATATGTGTTTGTTGGGAACGATGTGAAGGGTTACATGGCCGGATTGTGAAAGGAGAGGGTTATTGGGCATGTGGAGGATGTTTACCCAATAAGAGGTCGGGTCGTCGGCGACGAGTTGGAGGTCTCCGATCGGTTGTCGGGCGTCAAGGAATTGCACGAGGTATTTGGCGGTCTCCGGGAGGTCGTCGACGGTGGCGGCTTGCGTCCAAAGGGCGTGGCTCCAGTCGTGTGTGGCCTCGTCGGCTAGTCGGTCGGTGAGCATGTCTTGGACCACGCTAGACATAAGCTTGTAAAAAAGCAACGGCTGGCTCTAATCATGTTAAAGCAAAGACAACTAAAAATGGCATAGTTTATGCAATAGTTAATAACCCATTTGCGAAAAGCATTGTCCATGCAAATCCATTGGGCCAACGAGATGAGTGAAGAGGGGAAAGCTAATTTTCACTCGACGACCTGAGATTCCGGGGGAGACAACGGCTCGAATTATCTGAATTTCTTGTTGTTGCAAAAAAAATCCAAAGACTTAGGATTGAGGGCGGCGTGGGAGGGTATTGCCCCCTTGTCAAAGTTGAGGGGGCGAGAAGGAATGCTTACACTCAGTGAGTGGCACTGCATGTCCTCTCACCCTCAGCAAGTGCCTAGCACTTGCCTATCACATGACACGCACTCACCTTGTGGTGAATACACGACAATTTATATTTTGAGCCTTCAGATGACATCTTACGCTCAACAACTTGCCACCATGAGCAACATAATCCACTATATATTCGATTGGCTTATCATCTTGTAGTGATGAGTCACAGCCGTACTATCACGATGCTAATCGACCAACATTGTTGTGTAGCAACTTTATTACCACACAAAACTATGTCGCTAAACACTTCCACTTGCTACGCGGGCAAAACCACGATGGCATTGCACAACTTCTTGTGCCTTGCAGTCACTAATGGCTTGGGTAGCACATCAGCAAGCATGTTCTTTGTCGCACAATATTGCACCTCGATGTCTCCGCTCTCCACCTTCTCCGGACAGAATTGGTACCTCACGTCCATGTGCTTGCTGCGTCAAGTCGTCTCCTATTCTTGCCGAGTGCGATACAATTCTGATTGTCCTCGTGAATGGTGATGGCAAACACATTGTCTTGGTGAAACTCATTGAGCAATGGCTTCCAAAACATCGCCTCCTGAGCGGCCGCAGTCAGCGCCAAATACTCTGCCTCCGCTGTTGATAGCGCTACATGTTTGTTGCCGCTGACTGTTCCAACTCACCGCTGCACCGTTGAGCACGAGCACATACCCCGTGCCAAAGCGCCGCTCGCCAATACCACTAGCGTAGTCAAAATCCGACCATCCTACAAGCTTTGATGAAGGTGCGCCTCCGTAGATCAACACCGAATCTGCGGTTCCCTTGAGGTAGCGGAGTACGCTCTTGGCTTGCTCCCAATGTGATTGAGAGGGGTCCGACAAGTACCTACTAAGGATGCTAACAACCATGGGTCCATGGTGATGTCGGGTCGTGTGCTTACGGAAGCGTACAACAAGCTACCGATCAAGCTTTAGTACGGTATTGATCCGGGAGGCAACTTTAATGTCGATTTGTCCACACAATTTCTCAAAGTATTGACCACCATAGGTGAGCCCATTGGTTTGCAGTCCACCACGTTGAAGCGCTCCAACATATCTAAGACGTATTGTTGTTGTCCAATCCTGATGATGCGGTTGCCACGATCACGCTCGACTGTCATGCCAAGCAACCAAGACATTGAACCGAGGTCTTGCACGCTGAACCTCACGCCGAAAGCCGACTTGAACCCAACGTTGAAGCTACCCGCTAATCCGACGATGATGTTGTCGTCCACGTACAACGCCAAGACATAAGGCTCACCCTCCTTGATGAAGACGAAAATGCCGGGATCCACTTTGGATTGGCTCAAGCCATACTCCTCTAGTCATGCTGTGATTGCCGTATTCCAGTTCCGCGGAGCTTGCTTGAGGCCATACAATGATTTCTTCAATAAGCACACTCGCTCCTCTCCATAGGTGCTTGGTGGCCTCCACTGCTTTTACTTGTAAGATGAATTTCAGTTAATGATAGTGCTTGTAATCGATATTTCTCGCTAGCGTTACCTGTACCGGCGGTACCCGTAACTATTTTGAAGGTAATAATTACTTATAATTAAGAATTTTAAGTATAGCATTTAATCCTGGTAATAAATGTATTTGGTTCTCATCCCGCGAAGCGCCCCTGCGATCGATCATATATTGCCGCATATCATATATTTGCATATAGTACGGCGATTCATCAGACCCGTCACCTCCAGCCAATTAATTTTCGAAATTCGGAATATGAGATCGTTTTCCTGGCCTATCTGGCATGATCTAATTTATACGTTAGTGTGGAAGGGAAGGACTCATTGTACATCGTATAGTGATTAAAATCAAAGATCTGGGCTCGCCGTGGCGGCCGCGGACCGACGCACTGCATACGTGGCGAACAACCTAGAGACATGTGACACGTCGTTTTCCCAAAACTATTCGTTTGCAGTTCGGGTGTATTTCTCATAGAGACAAATCATGGAAGCCGATGTTTTGGCAAGTTTCTCTTCTTAAAATTCGCAATGCTTCCCCATTAATTCCATTGACATCCGTTGATATTCGCTCACATCTACCAGTGACGTGTCCTGATTACGCACCTGGTCTGCGGCCTCCGTCGCCCCACACGACGGCGGACGATGCCGACCGCAAAACGCCCTCTGACAGAGAAACAGTACATTGTGCTGTACTGAGCAACATATTTGTCTTTTCTTGGGCGGGTGGATACTCCTCCCACAATATAGCCAACCAGCCGCCGGTGGGTCGTCGGAACCACACTGTCCGCCTTCCCCTTCCGTTTCTCTTCCTTTGCCGGTGTCCCTCGGCAAGTCTACTCCAACATGGCGCCCGCTATGGTGGCTGTTCGCTGTGGTGTGCCGTCTCTGTCAACGGTGAGTTTTCAAGTGCCAGCTGTCCTCCGCCAAGCCCATGGTGGCGAGCTCAAATTCCCAATCCGCCGCGTGGGACTCGCATCTGTATGGCGCATCGCTGGCGGCCCATAAATATTGATGGCACCCCAGCTCGCCTGCTTTCTCCAGCCACATTTTACGCAGCATGAATCCTATAGAAACACGCAGTACTTCAGGCGGGTAGAAGGTCGTAGCGTTACAAATATTCTCAGTCCTGCTCGTCAGCGGTTGTATGTGGCCCCTCGGCCTCGAGAGCTGCCAGCAATGCAGCTGTCCTCTCCACATAAACGGCTTTTCGCAGTGAACGCCAGCGACGATTTCCAGCCGGTGCATAGAGTTGCATGTCACCTTGTGAGGGTCTCACACCCCGACCTTCTTCATCTGTGACGTTTGGGGTATCGTAGCATGTCATATGGGTCAATGTCCGGAATGGGTATAGTTGTTCCTCCAACTTGAGGGCGCCCTAAGCCGTCACAATCTGTCTCACGAGCGCACTCGCCTCATTCAGATTTCCTGACGGTCTTATGGCGGCGATGGAAGCATTCTTCTTCTCATAGACGTCTGGCTTTCGTGTCAAGCTATCTTTGTGACTTTGTTGATGTGACTTATTTCCGTGCTGCTGCTTCTGCTGCTGTGCCTTTGCCCTACATACAGACTCGCGTCACGAGGCGCCCTGTCCGCGTGGCCGCCCGTGCTTCCGCTCCTCTTCCCGGTCGCTCTGGTTTCTCAGCCCCGCTGAAGGTGCGCCTCTCCCGCACTACTACGTCTTGCCGCGTCAATTATATTTCATCGGACATTTCTCATCATAGTCTTTGTGTATACTGGATTTACGATGCAGTATCAGACCACTTCTGGCTGACCCATACAGCGCTGTGGTTCGCAGAGTTCCGCGCCTCTGCGCAGCAGCGTTCAGACGCAGTACACCGTCGGCGGCACCATCACGACAGACGTCAGTGATGAGCAGCGCGCTGCCCTGGCCAAGGAGATGGGCTACCTCAAAATTGGCAAGCCCCTGCCCGACGAAGTGAACCTCGCGAAGGTTATTGGGTCGCTTCCCAAATCGGTGAGCTCCTTAAAGACACACATTGCCACTAAGCGCATTTAGTCCACAGGAATTTAGGTCAACAGGGGATGTCAGATAATCTTGCATATGAAACTCTAGTAAGGTTGTGTGGGAGGGAGGCTGAGTGACCCGGTGCATGTCTGTGCTGCAGGTTTTTGAGCTCAACCACACCATGGCCTGGTGGAGTGTCATCCGCACCCTCATCGCGATGTCAGGCTGCTTGTACCTCATTTCCGTGTCCCCCTGGTACCTCCTGCCCTTCGCCTGGTTGCTGGCCGGCACCGCCTTTACTGGCTTCTTCACTGTTGGGCATGACGCCGGCCACCGCGCGTTCCATAAAAACAACCTGGTGGAGGACATTGTGGGGACTGTAATGTTTGCGCCCCTCATTTACCCCTTCGAGCCCTGGAGGATCAAGCACAACCACCACCACGCACACACGAACAAGTACGCCCCATCCCCCTAATTCCTGACAGCACTAGTGCAGCCTCCGAATCCCGCTGCTGACGTGTTGCACCGTTTGTGCTGTAAAATAGGCTGGTGGAGGACACTGCGTGGCACCCTGTCATGCCGGAGGACCTGGGGAAGTTTGAGGGGCTGAAGGGAACGCTCTACAAGAGCGTGCTTGGATCCCCGCTCAAGTGCTTTGCATCTATTGGTCACTGGCTGCTGTGGCACTTCGACCTGAACAAGTATACTGATAGGCAGAAGCCGCGCGTTATCGTCAGCCTCGCCGCCGTTTTCGCGTTCATGGCCATCGGCTGGCCCGCCATCATCTACTACACAGGCATCTCTGGCTTTGTCAAGTTTTGGCTGATGCCATGGATTGGCTACCACTTCTGGATGAGCACCTTCACTGTCGTCCACCACACCGCACCCCACATCCCCTTCAAGGTAAATACACTCAGCTGACAGGGGAAGTGGGAGGACAGGGATATGAATGTGTGTGACTCGAGTATTTGTGGTGGATGTCTCACTCGAACTGCATCGGCATTGGCATATTTGTGTAGGATGCCTCTGAATGGGACGCAGCCAAGGCGCAGCTGGGCGGCACTGTGCACTGCAACTACCCTCGCTGGGTTGAGTGGCTGTGCCACGACATCAACTGGCATGTCCCTCACCACGTAAACGCCAAGATTCCCTGGTACAACCTGCGCCCGGCGACCGAGTCATTGAGGGAGAACTGGGGCGAGGTGAGCCGCACGGTTTTGTTTGTGGGAATTGAAACAGGGACTGAGATCGGTCCCTGTTGGGGAGGGGGTTGGATCGCTGGGCTGGAGGGCATGTTGTTGAGACACGAGCTGATTGGTGTCTTCTGTGTGTGCAGTACATGACCGAGTGTACTTTTAACTGGCGTATGATGAAGAACATCTTCACCCAGCTGCACGTGTACGACAAGGAGCAAAACTACGTGCCGTTCGACCACACGAAGGAGAGGGAGGACCCCTTCCTGGCGCTGCAGCGGCGAACACTGCCCGCATAGAAAAATAACCACCCGCCTTCTTCTTTTTCAATCCGGACGATGTATTACCAACCTACCTGTGCGGCCCAGCGCCCAGCTGCCAGTTGATCTAGTGAAATTTGTGGAAACGATAATGATTAGCCCTCTCACTTTCCTAGACCTCCATTTCTCTAGAGCATGTATGGTATATGAAAACTGTGACCTCTGCTTTGGATCTGCGCAACCATTTAGGGATCGAATGCTGAGATTTGTTTCCCATGCGTAGAGTGGGTAGCAATTTTCATGTTTGTCCTGCGGGTCACTTGTATGTCTGCGTGGGTCGTAAGCGACGGCCACGGCTGTGACTGCTTCAGGAGGTATGTTGGGTGTGAAGACTGTAGGTGGGGAACTCGATTGGAAGTGCGTATTACTTGATTACAAATGATAAAGATTATGCTCTGATGTAGGATTGCGGAACAAAGCTGCAGTTGACACTAAGACAGACGGTGGGTGTCATGCCTAAAGCTATTAATTAAGGCACCATGTAAAGTTCATCTAAGGTTGTCTCTGAAGTTTTAGGATGAATAGTGGGCCGCCAACTTCGTGATCAACAAGGAAACGAAAAATGAGAGTAAAAAACCACGGGCTTGTTGTTTCCGCGTCGCTGAGGAGTTGTCGACGTCTAGACCGGGCAGTGGGGTAGGAGTGATCGCTACGGTGACTGTTGGACCAGGCGTTATGTTACTGGATTGTGCGGATGTAATCGGGGCCGGTTCGACGGTGGGAGGGATATGAGATGTCGACGCAGCTGACGTGAAATTGGTGACCGTGGGACGTGGTCTACCCGTCGGTGCCGAGCCAAACGCCAACACACCATATTCGAAAATTGGAATCGTGGCTGCGCCCTGTAGCGCAGAGTAGGACGGGTCGTCTGCACGGTTCCAAGCGGATTTATCGCCGGCGGTTTGCGTCATTCGCACCTGTGTTTCGGCTTCGTAGCCGGCGCCGGATTTTCCGGGGTAAGGCGCGTCCTCAGCCGACCACGACACCTCGAAAAAGTATATAGCACCTTCCAACTGACGCAGCTCGCTCACGGTGGGGTTAAATTCCATGTACACGGTGCTCAGCGCGACGACCTGCAGCGGGTCGAACTTTTGGTCGAGGAGGTCGCTGAAGTTAGCGTAGTAGCGGTAAGAGAGGGGTACTCGGCGGGCGGGCCAAGCGGTGCGCTGCTGCACGATGACATTTAGCTCGGTGTACCCGACACCCTGCGAATTCACGGTAACAACGACCGAAAACTCGTCGTCAGGCGTGGGTTTCTCCTCGGGAAACTGTGACGGTGGCTGGCCTCCACCTCGGAACATCTGCAGCAAGCCAGCGACCGCGCCGGTGAAGAGCGCATTGTAGTCGGTGGCCACTTCGTTGGCGACGTAATCGGAGCGGTCGTCGATGTAGCTCGAGTCGTCCTGGTTGGTAGGCCCTCCCACCAGCGCACCGTAGAGGACGTGGCGGTTTTGCTCCGGGCAGCAGCCCACGTTGTTGCCCCATGTGCCTGATGCGGTGCGGTGATGCGGGTTCACGGGGTACAGGTGGCCGAGGCCGGCGACGAAAGTACGGCGCTGAGGATTGTCGCCCAAAATGTAGTCGATCTGTGAGGTCGCAAAGGAAGCGTACGGGCTGTCATTGTTGTCGACGTCGCCTCGGTAGGCGGCGTACTTGAGTGCGAGGAAGGCGGCGTTGGAGGCGTAGCGTAGGCTGCCCCACCTGTCCAACACCTGAGGCGTCGCAATGGAGGCGAATACTTGTAAAATTGGCTTGGGCATGAATTACATACTAATGTTCTGAAATAACGGGGGTAAATGACGGGGAAGCTCTTTATCCAGGCGAATCAGCCGATATTATTGCCGATCGCTCACTATTTCCTCGTCGAGTAGAAACTAACAGTCAGACATCTTCTATCTCTCTCCATATGTTTCTCGTCGAGTAGGACGACAACTCGAACACAGTATATAATGAATTGAACACAGGAAACACTATTGACACGATGACAGGGAAAAAGGGAGGGGGACTAAGAGGGAAAGACTGACGAGGGTCACGAGAATGTCAAACACGAGATAAACCATAATAGTCGCATGAGGCTTTTATCATACAAATACTTCTGAAATATATGATGAATCCCCAGCATATCTCTTCATCTACGGCTAGCGTGCATGACCGGTTAAAAATGGAATTGTTGATCCTGGTGTCTATAAGTTGTATAGATTAAAAAGATTGTAACACACAAGGGGTTGTTCGGAGACGTGGCATCAAGGTCATATGAGGTGTCCCGGGCTCACCTTCAGGCCGCCGGGTGTGGCTGGGACAACGTTGATCCAATGGTCCAAGTTGGCGCGCACGTGTTGCTCATAAATGGGGTCGCCCGTCTCCTCGAGCAACAGCACCGCCGCTCCGTAGGCCTATTCGAAGCCAATGACCATGCTGTGGGATCCATAGAAATAATAACTTTTTTTGTTCGGTACCCTAAAAACCTTGAGGTATGAAAGTACGGGTACCATAAAAACAACATTTTGAAACTGACGATGTTTTAGAAATATATGACACCGCGTTTTGTATTAAAAGGAGTATTTAAATGTTCGGCAATCAAACATTTGAATTTAGCTCTATATCATAACAGGTAAGAGCCGGGTAGTTAGGGCTACAGAAATTATTGCCGGGAAGTTAGGGTTTCCCTCCCTGCTTGTTTAAGGCCGGTTCTTAGGTGAACTTTGCCACCATCCGCGAAAGATCATAACAGCGGCCGAAGGGGGAGTTATGTTATGGCACCCCGATCGCCGTCCAAACCCTCACCTTATCATCCCAAGCAAGCGTCCATCCGAAGTAGCCACGATTGAGCTCCGCGTAGCGCTGCTCCGCTGTTGCCAGGTAATGCGCCTCCCCTGTCGATAGAGAAATAAAAAAATTCGCACACTTTACGAGCCCCACACAGTACTCGACTTGACATGGCCGATTTGAATGGTCATACAAACGTTCCAGCGACAACTGATGCTCCTATGCAAGACAGACGCGATGCTGTTGGTATGGGTGTTATTGAGCTATCGCCTTTGTCCCAATGATGATGAGATATTACAAGATAGTGACGATGAGCGAGGCAGCAACGGTTTCCCATTTTCGCATTCACACACGCACATTTCCACCCACCCATCTCATTCACATTAGCAAGCAAGCCCATTCATACACACAATTGCATACTTGCAACATCGACAGCCTCGCATACTCTCACAAAGAAGCAAACATTCAGGCCCAGAAATATTCACGCTCAAACACACACTAACGCTCGCTAATACACAGAGAAACACACATAAACAGACATACACATACAGACGCGCAAAAATAAACTGCACACAAACACGAGCACACACACAATGTAATGCACCCGTGC